>NW_010577541.1:0-11692 GCF_000705375.1 Tinamus guttatus | reverse complement strand
CAGGGTTTGTCTTTCTGATTGTGTTACAATTTTTGGAGGAGAGGGATTCTTGCCTGCCCTATCTACTGAGTGCTCTTCCTCCTCCAGGGCCTTTTATCTATTGGCCAGGGGTACTAGATTGGGTAAGATGGGAGGTGTTTTTTTTCTTACCACTACGAGCCTGGACTTTTATCCATCCCTTATGGGGTTGCTTTCTTTCCTCTTGTGTTAGCTAGGGGATGGAGTCTGTGGTTGATTGTTGTGGTGCGCTTCCAGGTGCCTGTCCCTGTTTCTCCCTCTCTGACTTACAGATACTTCTTAGCCTTTCAACCTCCTCTCATAACTCAGCTACCATGCTGAGCAGATCTTCCACCTGCTCGCACCTCACACAGTTGCTCTCCCCCAGGCTGTCCAAAGGAAGTGTCAGGCTATGGCACTCCTTGCAGCCTGACACCTGGACAGCCTCATGCTTTACCAGTCGATCAGTCTGGGTGCCCGTCTCCTTCTTACTAAGTGCTGGCGCGGCCCTCTGACGAGTAATTGCCATGGTAGATGCGCCCGGGAGCTCGCTGCTGCACACCCAGCCTGCGCTAACTGCCGCGCCACGCCCTGGCTGCCGCCCCACGCTCTGCTCCTGGTCGCTCTGGTCGCTCGCGCTCCCTGGGGGCGGCTCTTGTAGGCGAGGGGCTTGAGTCGTCTACCCTGCTGACTTCGCCGCGCTGGGGCTAGGGGTGCCTCCCTCTCCCCGCTCTGGGGCTTGCGCTTCACTACGTGGCTTCTGGCCGACGATTTAGCTCCTCTCGGAAGGGTCTCACGGCACGAGCGTCCGCTCCGGAGACGTTACTTATGAGGAATGAGATTGAAGTGCTTATGAAATACTTCATAAGTACTTATGTCCTTAAGTACTTATGAAGTACTTCATACTTCATGAAGATCATGAAGTATGAATTTCATACTTCTTGACATTCACTGAGCCATTCATTTGCACATGATTTGTAGTTGCATGAAGTTGTGAAGCAGTGACAAGCCAGGCTGTCTGGACAAATGTGTGGTTTTGCCACAGATCACTTACTTGACTTGAGAGAAGAAAAGTAGAAGGAAACAGCACACACTTCACATATACCATAACTTGTTGACTAATATCTATATTCATCAGCCTGCTGGAAAGACAAATTCCATCTTGATAACAAGACCATCCCCAAATATGCAAGTATCAGGGTGATCTTTCTGGAGACTGGCTCATACCCAAACACAATCACCAGTGTCACCATCTATCTCAATGTTAAGAGTAGTCTACCACCACCATCCTGGTAGAAGTGTGTTTTTATTTTCCTCCAGCTTATGACTAGACTGTAATCAGCCTTAACCAGTCAATCGCTTTCAAAATGTTTGGGAACTTTGTCAATGATCCTGGAGAACATATGGAGAAGCTACCATCCTTGACTTTTCTGATTGTGCCTATCACTGTCAAACTAACAGTCTTCAGAAAACCATCAAACTACAGCTTAGCAGAGCTACTGCCTCTGAACTTGCAGCACTATAGCTCTGGGGAGTGACCTATATTATGCTCTGGAGAGGACACTGCAGTTAGTTACACCTACTCCAACCACCTGGCCATGAGACAAAATCCTCCCATTCTCCACTGCAGGAGCAGGAAGATGAGGCCCAGAAGGCCTCATCTGAAGAGGACATATTGAGGAATGGTAGCCTGAAAAGTCAGAGAGGACATAAAATATATAGATACAAAAAAATGTATCTATCTCCTGACTCTGACAGGTAAGTGACAGTGTCATGGCTTCACCCAAGGAGAAAAACATTTGGAAATCTCAAGTGAAAAAAAAAAAGCTCAGACTAAGCCATAAGGCACTCAAATTCAAAGATTTCAGTGAGACACGTGTGGGAAACTGTGGAAAACTGTGGGAATGGTGAAAGTTAGGAGTGAGAAACTGTGAAAGTTAGGAATGTGCTGAATAACAAATTAGCAGATAGAGAAACCTAAAACACAGGCTGGATGTGCCGGTCTCTGATTGGTTACCTGATGGCCGGTAGCAGGATTGGACCCAGATAGCAATAGAGTCAAGGAATTGACTGGAGGCAGGGAGAGGGAGTATGTGGACAGCGCGGGGACAGTGCATGCTCACATACTCGGAGAATATATAATTTTTGGTCTGATGCTCAATAAAATGGCTTCTAATTCTTAGCCTTGAGCCCCTGCTCCTCAGTGCTCCCACAGACATGCATCAGTTTCAGAAGTGTACAGTCCACAGCACAGAAATAAGGGGTGTACTAATTTGGCGTCATCCACTACGGCTTGCTGGTGCAGAACTGTTATCTTTAACTTGAAAGTCCAACCCTGAATTTTGTAGTTGATGTATATGTATAGTTTATGGACAATGTTAGTTTTATGGGTTAGGGTTATGTTATATTATGGTCGTGAAGCTAAACTCATAGGACTCCTGGTTTTTGAAGTAGTTGAGGGAGGAAAATGTTCCATCTTTCTGCTTTCTATCTGTGTTCCAAATAGCTTTATAATTTTGGCTTTTAGTTTTTTGTTTGTTTTTTGCAGACATATGTACATTAAGTTCCTCAGGTCTCTTGACATGACTTATCAGATTGTCTTCCATCTTCTACGCATTCCAATGGGTTCATTTACACATCAGCCAAGTCTCTTGGCATGACAAAACTAAGGCCTGTATGTATTTTCCACTAAAAGAATAAAGCAAAAGAAAAAAAATGCTGAATATTGCTAACAGCTTTCCTAAATATCTTGTGGATAAAGCAAACATTTCTACTTTATCATTTCTCTGCCTTCTTAATAAAAGAGATGGAGATAAAGATGATATTTTGGAGATCTGTGATCCTATTCTGCTTATCATATTGTAGATTTCATTCTCTGTCACTCTGGATGTGTTTAAATCATCAGTTGTATTGCTTAAGTGAAACTTGCTCTTATTCTGCACTGTTAGATTTCTACATTCCTCAAGTTGCTGGTGTGAAGGGGAGGAAAGTTGTTTAAGGTAAAATCCATTTTATTTATGTCTTAAAGGAGAGCAAGTAATACATAAACTCCAATTCTTCACTATTGTGTTACCTTGCTACATTTTTGCTTCGTTAGTGGATAGGCAACTGATTTTCCAAGACTACAGATTTTTCTAGAGCCAATGAAAAACTGAGATACTCCAAGCTGAACTTTTCTTATGTATTGTTGAACTTGCTGAGCTTGAAAACAATTTGTTTGCAATCCCCAGCAGGAACCAACCCACTAACAGTTAAAATTATTTATATCCGTTATTTCTGTGTGAAAGGCAAATTTGGATTAGTATGCTGTGTCTGGGAATATAGTCTATCAATCAAGGGCATTTTTTAGAACTGAATATGGTTTGACTTTACTCACCAGGCAGCATAGCAAAGAGTTTGTTGTTAATAAGTGAGTGACACCCAAGGTCCCAAACTGTTTTGACCTTTGGAGGAGTTCCAGGGTTCCTTCTTCCTCTGGTCTTTCCTGTAAGATAACTTATTTATAACATTAGGGATCATTTGTTGTGTTAGGTGCAAAGATTATTTTCACCTAAAAAGTAGAGATTCTTAGGTTAAAGTCTGTTCCTAGGCAAGGAACCTCAGTTGGAGTGTGTCCAACATTCTGGAAATAATGTTTTGGCTCCTGGCACTAGGCTGATTTTAAGCTAAGATGGACAGACAAAGCCTCATCTCAATGCCCTTGTCTTAAATCTGCCTGGGTTATCCAGAGATTTAAAGGCCTTGATATGAAATTCTGGCTGGGAATATGTCAGCTCCATTTGACTAAACAGAAGGATTTTTTATTTCTTTCCTTTTTTTCAATTCAAATAAAGAGGCCAGTAGCCCAGACTCTCATTTTTAATTAGGTAGAGGAATCTTTTCCATCTGTATTTCAGGAAATGCTTACAGACTGACCATTTCAAGGAGGAAGTGCAATAAAAGAATCTTCTTAAGAGCTTGATACAAAGCTTTGAAAGATGTCGGCTGGGTCACAAGGATCATTTGTGAAGTGCGTAGTCATTCTTCATCACTATCTTACTATGAAAGTATCCTCAGGAATAACATGTCAAATTCAATTACTTGTTCTTCACGCAGCTTGATCATCTCCTATCTTTTCCAGCACTGAAGAGAGAGCTAGTTATGTGCGTGTGTTCCCTCACCTCCCCAAAGATAAATGTCTGACACCCTTTGCTCTCAAACCTCATTTGTTCTTACCTGGACACTTGGTTTCAGAATTTGAGTTTCCCTTTCATTTCTATATATCTTATATATCAAAAAAATTTTCTGTTAAGAGAATGCTTTCTTCATTTCTTTGCTCAAGTCAACCATAAGATTAATTGCTATCCTATCATAATATTTCCATTTATTTGAGATAGATTAATACAATATAAATTCATTGGATATTAATATTTGTTTAATTAATTGCACACAAACTAACAGACCTACATCTCTGCTACTAGATCTTTCAGACCTGTGAAAAATAAAACTACTAAACACTGGAGGAAAAAAGTGTGACTTCTACAGTACAGTATAAATGGCTCTGCATCAGAAGTATTAAATGCAAAATGTTATAGCTTTAGCTCCTAGCTCATTGGAAAACATGATCCTAAATCCATTTTAGAATCTGGTGTGTTTTTTAATCTTCTATGTTTGTTTGTCAGATATCAATATCAGCATTAATTGCTGATAAGAGATTGTCATGAGGACAGCATTCTGCACACACTTTCTGACTACTATTGCACACTAAGAAACTGGAGAAAGTGCTAGAAACTAAGCAGGAATTACCTTTTTTTCTTTAAATAAACCAAATTTGAGGGGTTTACATCTCATTTGTAGAATTTTCATGTCCAACTCTCTCAGAAAGAATGAGCACTCAGTAGAAAATAGATGCCACCTTCCTTCAGTTACATTTTGGAGGTGTTAGCACATGGAGAAGGGGGTAGAATATTAAATAGATAAGATAAGATAAGATAAGATAAGATAAGATAAGATAAGATAAGATAAGATACAGTGAAATAAGCTTCATTAGAAGCTCAGCTTCTCAGTTTAACTCAGAGATTAATTGTGGGTATCTCCAAATAAATGTGGAATAAAGACTTCTCATTTTATCTACACAGTCTTGTTATGGTATCCCAAAATTAAAGCATGAATTTTGAGATCTGGTATCTGCTGAAAATGACAAGGGTAAAATCTAACAAGGATTGTGAATCCACGGCATTACAAATTTCAGTATAATTGCTCAAAAGACTGAATGCTACTATCTCCAGAAGTAAAACCATACTGACATTATCCTGCAGGAAGGTCTTCAGAAGTTGGGCAAGGTAATAGTGTGGCAGTACAAACAGGTCTTCAGACTCTGATAATACCAGTACAGTTGGTGCTTTTGTAATTCATTGCCCTCAGCAGACTAAACAATAAACAGCGGATTGACAACACTCATTTCAGGGAAAAAAAGCAATTTATTTTACACTGTCTTCTGCAGCTGGTCACCCCCTTTGGCCCCTTGGAAAGATGCAGTCTGAATTCCCTGTACTCTTTTAGGGCTGTAATTCACACATTATTGCATTTTTTTATTCATTGAAAAGGACTTTCCACAAAGTGCAACAATAATGCTACAATGCATAATATCTAAGCTCTTTACAAGTCATATGGACCATGTGCAAGAGTATTTCTGCTTTAGATGTGGAGAAAAATGGAAAAAGTAGTTTAATTTGGAAAAAATTAAAGAAACAATCCATGTACACTTCAGTGTGTACTTTTGACCCTGCTAGATACGTAAAAGCTAGAGGCATGCCAATTGAATTGTAATAAGATTCAAAGCGTGGTTCCAGCTCACTGAAACTCTATTTAGTATTCAAAAAGCTTAAGACTTCTAGAATATGTAAGACCTATGTTATAAGGAAATGTAATAGATTTGTGCTTTCCTGTTCACAATAGTTACAAATGTATTTGGATTGATGCCAGTTACTTATCCTTAAACCAGTTATTGCTACACAGAGCACATTTTACAAAGTCCAAAACATTCTTTATTTGCCCTGGTATTATAATTGACATTATTTATAATTTGTCAGCAACGGTAGATGAAATAATAGAAGCAGAGAGTTTTATTCACTGCATTACCAGTCTAGAGCTAATGTCTATTCCATTGCTGATCTTTGTTACAGATGCATTTATCACTTTATTACTTGCCAGTAGGTTTGCCTTAACACATTAATAAGATGCAACTATACTGCTTAAATTCTAACAGAGTAAGAGAGGAGGAAATCAAGAACAGGGCACTACAGTCAGAAGTTCAACAAATCAGAAAGGAATCTCTCTGAATGTAGCTTATTATAAAAGTTACATGCATAAAAGCCATCACCTTTATGCACAGGTAGTCTTAAACAGATTTGGTATAAAATCCTCTAAAAAATGAATTTTATGAAATGCATAAGATGATAACTTATTATCTACTTCAACAGATAATCTGTTTCCTGGTCCAGGCATAACATGGGGTTGAGCTGGGATGGTACTTTATTTTTAATACCTGTAAATAAGGTAGTCAGCGTCAGTGAGAATCACCTAGCTCGTACAAGTTATCTATCTGCTTCAGCACTTCATAGTGACAATGTATTAGCTGAAGTTTTCTGCCAGTGATTTCTTGTGGCTTTTGTTTGCTTTTGTTGAATTTTCTCTGAGGAAGTTAACCAAGTGAATTGATTAATCCATCACTTCAAGGAAATATTTTCCACAAGCAGGTAGGTTAGTAAGCCCCTGACCAGGTGCAGGAGGCCACTGTCAAACAACCAGCAACTGAGAGCAATTTGCAGCTGTATCTTTCAGGCAAATTTCCTGAACCTCTCATAGATTATGGGTAAAGGAAATATTTAATCCTGTAAACCTCATAATGATACTCTCTCTTATTTTAGAGCCATGCACTTTTGACATATAGGTTTTGAGCACAGGGTGTCTTTGTTTGCATATGGTGATATGTATTAATAGCCTACTGAGAAGATTTCTGGAAATTGGATGAGGGTCAGCAGTACAGTTTTTCCACTCAGAGGGAATAAAGGTCCCAGTGCAGCTACGCAGAAAAGATGAGGAGGCACAAAAATACAGTGATTTGTTTTAGTCCCATGCAATGACTGCAATATTAACCAACTTGATGCCGCTATTGCTGCTGCAGTGCTAGTGGTTACACTGAGTACTCTCCAAGATGAGGGACTTTAAAGCTGGTTATTTCTTGCCTGTGTGTTTAAGAGGGGATTTACTTTAAAGCAGAATGCTACATCAATCAGGGGACTCACATCCACTGCATGGCACTTCAAAGTCAAGACGGTGGAAATAAATACACCCACACTGCTGCCTTGTTAGTTTGGGCTTTCGCAAGGGAGGAAGGCACTCTGTATCATGACCTAAAATTTAAGGCATTCATTAACCTCTATGCTTTTTTTTCAGACTATGACATTATTTGTGTTACCATGTCTTTAAGCAGTATAAATCTTTTCTTTCATCCTTGCATTTAATTTCAATTAATTAGAAGTAGTGCTAATGCTAGCTGGATTATGCATGGATTAAAAACATAGTACAACCTCCAGTAAGAAGGCTTGGTGGCTTTCAATGCCACACTGCACCACCCAATGAGTGAGGAATCCCTCCCCGATGTACATCATCTGACCAGCACAGGGTCATACACACGAGGCTAAAGCATTCAGCGGGATTTAATAGGAATGATTTAGACCTAAAATTTGATTATTTTTGTACTAATTAGATAAGTTATCAGTTTTGTACTGATTAGATAAGTACAACTTTCACTTTAGTGACAAAAGATCGACTCATTCCCAGAAATGAAGGCAAAATCTACTTAAAAAAATCATGATAAATGAAAGAATAAGTGCTTAGTGAGCAAAAAAGTAACATTTTCCTATCTGTGTAACTGTTCTAGGAGAATTTTGCTCTTTCATTATCCCAGCCTATTTCTATTTCTAGTTTTGCAAGTACTGCTGTTTGGGAGTCTCACAACATTTGATAATTTACATGTTGTCCCAGATATGTCTTATTTTATGTGCTAAAATATATTTTCAGTGTTGCATTTTTTTCTACTGACTCTTAATACAATAGCAAAGGCAGGTGCATGCAGAAGTTAGATAAGAAAGTTGTTAACTACCCTGTAATATTCTTTTATCATTAATATATTTTTTGTATCTATAGAAATATTTTCAATATTTTTCCCAGAACAGGGGGCTGAAATCTGCAACGGCTTAAAATCTCCAACTAAGATACATTTAATTGGAGTTGCTTTAATAAAATCTCATGAAGTCATTTGTTCAGATACATTTAATTATTTTGCTAGGGATGAAGTGGATGTTCAGAAAAAGACTGCTTGGGTGGTTGATCTTAGGTTTGTATTACATTCTGCAAGATGCTCTCTAGACCTTTATATTAATGCCCCTCACTGTAGGAAAGGGAGAATGAGGATATATGCCTTGTAAATTGCTGTAGAAAGATGGAAGTAATTACTAAGCCAGAGCTAGTCCTCAACATCCTCAACACTGTTACTATTTTAGTTCATCTTCATTCTTGAGCCAGATCATCTGATATATAAAAATTGTGGCTTTAGCCCCAATCTCTTTAAGCGCTGTCACTGAAATCATTCATCTTTCAGAGTACTTTCTGGATAAGGATATCTGATTATTAACTTGTTACATTTGTGTCCTATTTTAGGTGGAAAAAATCTGAGTGTGGCTAAATCGGATGCCACTGGAATGTCTTTAATCAAGCTGATGATCAGCAAACCTGTTCAGGCCTGTCACCATAGACAATGTAAAATTATCAATTTAAAATGTATTGAGCAACACCAAACCTAAAAGACAAAACACATATTTTTGATCTAGCCTTTTAAGCAGCATTCTCCCACAAATTTCCTGCTCATTAAAAAAAGCTTTGTCTTTGTATTAGCAAGGAAAAAAAAAAGAAAAAAAAAAGAAAAAAAAAGAAAAAAAAAAAAGAAGGAATCTTTATTGGTTATAGCAGTATTTGGAGTAACCTCCCCTTCTTCACCTCTCCCACACACACATGCTTGGCTCAGGTTCATCCTAATTCTCTTACATGACAAATGCCTAAAGCTTCGCAAGGCCACTGGAAAGGAGAGAGGTAATAAAGACAACAGAGGAGAGGGGAAGACATTGGGAATTAGAACGATGTTCCCAAATGGTCCCCTGAATGCGTTCCTGAGAAGGGGTCCATCAGGCTGCTCATCTTTTCCCACTATATGCCTGAAGTTTAAGATTAGATTCACAGTAACAGACTAATAAAGCGAACAGAAGAATGCACACACACAAATCTGGTAAATGCAACAAATAATGTAGCACAGAAAAACTCATGATCACATTGGTCTGTCTTTATATTGATTTACCCAGTAAGATTTGTACATATACAACAATTGTGCCCCTTTGTAACTATCCACATATAACATTATGTAAACCATCTGCCTGCAGGCTTTTCCAAATTGCTTGCTTTAGACCCACCTGTGCCTGGAGGTAGCGGCTCCTTCCAGATCTGGGCACTTTGTCATCTGGCTTGGCTCACCTACCATGCAGTGCTGAAGTCACGGAAAAGACAGATTCTACTGTAACAACCAATTTGTCCATCTCTGTGCTACTAAATCAGCTATTAACTCAAGGGATATAGGTGAACACTAAAACTCACCTTGTCTGAAGTAGGTACAGAAGGAAATTGGACCTGAAAAAGAGAATATGACACAACTGAAAGCGAAGAATGTCAAGGTCAAAAAGAGATATCTGTGGAAATAGTGAACTTGGGGAAATATTTAGAAATAATAGAAAATATATAGGAGATGAAATACTGCATAATTAAAGTATGAAAAAGCATTTTTTTCAATGCTTATAAGTTTCAGAATCTATTAACTGGCCTATCTGATTCAGTGCTAGATAAACAGTCATAAATATTAAGAACATTTATACGGCCACTTTAACCACTAAAACTAAATTCTATTCTCAGATTGCACTAAGAGATTTAGACTATTATCTTTATTCGTGAAAAGAAGCATATATTTCTACAGGCAAAAGTTACTTGCAGCAAAAATAAAACCTTATTGTTCTGTTAACTAATTAATATGCCATTTTACTGCATCTTTGTTGACAGACAAGGAATTTGTACATGAACAAAAGAAAAAGTAGCCCCTTGATTTTCTCAAATCTTATGACATTTCTATTGGAGAGACATAGAATATGAGACCTAAATGTGATGCAAACAATGAATACACAGAGAATACAATACTCATATTTATTAAAGAACACTCCTGAGGAGGGAAAACCTATGAATGCCATAGTCTCACTAAAGCTTGAGAAGACATATATAGTAGTTTCCCCTTTTCCTGGTTTCTCCTTATTTTTCTTAGAAGCAAAATAAATTGAATGCATGTAGTACTTCAATACTGCACCTTATCTATGCCATAATTCCTTATGAATCCAGGTAAAAACAGATCATTCTCAGGCCTTCGTCTTTTATGATGAAATTATGTTCTAATGGCTTCACCTAGACTCTAGTTAAGGTGCAATTATATCTCAGACCTCTTCTAGGAGAAAGGTGCAATTTTTACTGAGGTTAATCAATACTAGTAATTAAAATCCTAGTGAAGATAGTGAAATAAGGTTCTAAAATAAATTATGAGGTTTCCTTGAACCTCAACCTTTCTAAAAACTACCAATCCCCTTGTCTTCTTTAAGACCTTATATGAACAACTAGGTTTTAACTAATACAATCTGGGGTTTGTTGTTGTTGTTGTTGTCTTTTTTGTTTGTTTTGTTTTTTACTGGTGAAAAGACATGCAAATTTTATTTTTACTTCTCATGCAATCCTAAGTAATGGAAACTTGGTTTTATAAATGTAGCTGATATTTGAGTTAGAGTTTAATGTTATAAAACATTTTGAAAATATATGTGTTCATCCTCTGATGGCACTGTGGGAGGACTGATAAAGCATCATGAACTGAAGAAGCAAAGACAGATATAACTATTTTTAATTGTGTAGGGCAAGATACTGGTCAAAAATCCATATAAATGGTCGGTACTCAGAGCTGGGGATAAATTAGTCACTTTTGGTGCAAGGATTTATCTGTAAATATTTTTCATTGAAGTAGCACATTTTATGCACTACTAAGTAGCCTGGGAACCATTGCTTAGTTTGAAAGCATGCTATTTTCTTTATTCCAATTAAACATGTTTTCATAGATTGTGAACAGTTTAATGACAAAAGTGATGTGTTACTACCTGACAAAATAAGGATGATGACACTTCTCTTAATATACCTGTGAGAACTCCCTCAATTACAAGCATTTGGAATCTGTCCTCCTTCAAATACACAAAATTCTCAATTCAGTGGAATATACAAATTTGCTTAAATAAAGGATTACGTACTTCTAAGATGACATCTAAGACAGGGAAAGATAAGTGTAGCTCCTTGATTTTTCATGTTTGTGGTTTTCAGTTGTTGAGGTTTGATAGGGGGGCAAATTTGTTAAGAGATGAATTCCCTTGCATTCCAGTTGATCCTCAAAGGTTAGAGAGATTGGGGATGGCTGGACTCATCTCTTAATAGGTATACCAAATACTGTGTTAGCTATGTGCCCAACTCTGGCAGTATCAGATTCACCAACACTCTGTTGACCGTCGGTCCGATCGACTTCCTAGGAGCG
>NW_010577540.1:7237-19597 GCF_000705375.1 Tinamus guttatus | reverse complement strand
CTTTATTTTCTGCTAATTTACTTTTTGTTGTTTGGAAACTCGTATGAACAAGCATACCCACACATGTAAGTAATAAGTAGTGCAGCATTCAGAATATTACGGCCTGTATGTAGTCAGTCTGGCAAGTAAGCCCTCTTTGTGGATAAAAAATAAGAGTGAAAATGGTAATCCTGGTTTTGGCCTAAACCGATGAACAGTTAAAACTCAGTTATGATCCGGTCTTTCCATTTATGTTTTATACTTTGAATAAATGCAACTATATAAAGCAATATATGAATTTCTTGTATTAGACACTGATATAAGGGCCCAGCAGCTCTGATGCGGTTCTGCATTTCTGGACACCCTGGCCATTCTCACTATCCCAGTCATTCTGAAATGTACTGGATAAAATAGCAATTCTAGCACAGTACTCCTGGCAAATCCCAGGAGCAGGTGCGTTCCTGTGCAAGTACAGTGTGGTAAGAATGCAGAAGTATGTTATCTTTTTTTGTGTGTGTGTGTTGCTACTAAATACAGACAAAAAAATCCATTTTTTTAAAAGATAAAACAATATTGTATGTGGGGTTTTCCTAATGCAGAGCTTTTGGAAGCCTACCATACCAGTATAAGCAAATATATTCTTTAGTCCTAGAGAATAACCCTTTGCAGCACACTGTCTACAAGAGATTTCTGCAGTAGGACTTGAAGGATTCTTTAAATTCTGAGCAAGAAGAATTGTATTTTTCCTGCTGTGACTAAGTGAGGTGAAATACACACTATATACATAGTGTGCTCAGGGTCTCCATAATGGTGTTATGTGAGGTACCCAAATACACCAAAAAAAAAAAAATGATGACAGACTTTGGGTTGTGCCTTGATTTAACTATTGTTACAGATTTAATTCTGAATGCATTACTTCCTACGGCATATGAGAAGCACTTGTGAACCGTCATCTTTTACAATGAAAAACTTAAGTGTCCTATTCAAGTGAAATATTATATTCCTTTAAAGTTCGCTCCCTGGATAGCCAGGGAGGTCAGGCTCAAGCATAGATATATAGTGCAACTGCACCTATTCCAGAATCTGTAAATTTTCACTGGGGTACCCTGAGCTACATGCAGAGCTGGGCTCTTGATCAGTGTAAAAGGCAGAGCCACAGATGTTCAGCACCTAGAGACCCAAGAGATCCAGGCCTGGGGGCAAGGCTGTGCTGCAGGAGACCCTGTAGCTTGGGTAGAGAAAGCAGTGTTAGTGACTGGGGCAGAAGGCAGCCGGCTGGAGCTGAGGTGCATTAGGAGCATTCTGCCAAGGCCACTGCTACTGTGTCAGGGTGGGCCCCATGCCCTTCCTCTACAGAAAGAGAGGATATTGCTTAGGCATGGAGGGAAGTGAAAGAGTTTTGAGATAAGCTGTGTACATGGCTCACCCAAAAGAAGGGATGTGGTAAAATAGTTCTTCTGTGACAGGTTGAACTCTAGGGCAGTCTCTGAGACTGGCCACATGCGTACGGGGAGGTGGCAAGCAAGGTGCTTCTGGGCACTGCAGTCCTGACTGGTCCTGGAGCCAAGCTGCAGTCCAGAACTAAAGGACTTGGATGCAGTCTTGCCTAGATGCTGTGGTGCAGCTGGGAGTCCTCCCTTGCCAGGGCATGTGAAAGCAGGAATTGGCATGGCTTGCAAGCACAGAGGACCGAAACAAGAACCTGTACATTAGCTCTGAGGCCACTCTGAGCAAATGTGTCTAGCCTTACTGGTAATTTAAATAGTAACTGGCCACAAACTTGCTTGTAGGTTTTCAGTTTCCTCTTTTTTTTTTTTTTTTTTTTTCCCTTAACAGTTCTTAGAAAACAGAATGTCTCCAGAGGAAGGGTGTCAAGGAAGCTGTTGTTCCTTCTTCAGTAAATACTCAATTGAGATGTTATCTCTTTTCTAGTGAAGAAAACATTTTGCCAGGCTACAGTTTTGTTCTTCAAATGTGCAGTGGTGTTTCAATTAAATTATTCTATTTCTTTTATTTCCGGAGTTTTCTGGCCTGCCTATAAGAGTGAGTCTTTTGTTTTCCCACTGTTAACAGTTCATAACTAAGCCTCACTTGTATTTTTAATTATTGCAAGTCTAATGAGGTGGCAACCTGATATTTCTTGCTTGTTACTATAAAGATTTTCTTAATTAACTTTTCTAGACTTGTAGAAGGTAAATATTCATATTGTACTATAAAAATTGCTTGTGTCAGAAGTGCAATTTCTTGAATTAGCTACTGTTGCAGACCACAGTATTGCTGCTTGTTTTGTCTCTGAACCAGTGAAATAAACAGAAGAGAAAAGGGTTAGAATACAGATTAGCCTACATTTCTTAAGTCTTTGCTCAAAGTCATATTCAGAGCCTTAATTGTGATAAGCAGTGCTGAAACTGGGAAGCGATTCTGCAGGTTTCCTGTAGTTCTTTAGACCTGGCTTCCTTCTGTTGCACTTGCTTGACAGAGGCTGCAGCGTGTTCCTGTTCTAATCTGGTTGTGCTGATAATGGTGTTGAGCTGTCAGGGCATTCGGAAACAGTGTCTGCTGCAGGAGTCCCCACATAGGGGAGCAGCACACACAGCTTTTTGTCATTGCTTTAACCAACCCATCTAACTCCATTTTGCTCTCAATAAGTGTATTTCAAAATAGCATTCATTATTTTTTTTTCTTGCTTGCCCTTGACGCTTTGGGAGGTTTCTACACTTTAAAGTCTCAAATTGCAGTCTAGCAGGTAGAAGCAGCACTAAAATAGAGCATTTCTGCAGTATGGATTACAAGGCACAGAATTCCAGCATGGAACAGCTGGCTGTTAAATTACAGTGCATGGTAATCAGCATGTCATGGTGGAGGATTTACATGGTTAATAGTAAATGCCAGCCAATTTTAAAGTGAATGCATCACTATTTCTGTCTCCTCAACCAGGGCAGTATCTATATAATAATTTGCTTCTGTACTCACTAAGCTGCTATTTCCAAGTCATCTGGAAAATGATGCAATTACTAATAGGGAAACGTAATGTGTTTGGGAGAGATGTGAGTGTGTTTGGACATTATATGCTGAAATAATTTACAACAGTGTTCACAGTTAAGCTTTGGGAACTATACTGTTTCCTTAATTTGGAGATTTTTTTCCCCATTTATGAGTTAGTACAGTCGATCTAGGAAGTGGCAATTGTCTGTTAAGACGTAAGAACCAAGTTATGTGTTTATTTCCAAGCAGGTATTTGGTGCTTGTAAGGAGAATCATTGCTTCTATCTCACACAAGTCAATCTTCAGACAGTATATAAGTATGCATGTACATGGATCAAATTAAAGTACGTGGCTTCAGACAGGAAAGATGACTAATAAAAATAACTAGCAGTGAAAGAAGTTTGTGGGTTTTCACTGTGGGTTTTTGTTGTTTTCCAGTGACTAAAGGTTTCCTGATGTTAGGTAGTCATGGCAAAAGCGAGTACAGGCACGGAGGGTCAGCTCTCTAGTTGCTGGGTGTTCTCGGAGTACTGCTGCATCTTATCTTATCTGGAATATAATGCTATCAGGCTGCTGAGCTGTCAACAGTGCAGTACTCATTCTGCAGGATGGATGAGCACTGCTAGCTTCCTCAGCTCATTTTACAGTGTCTTTGCAGTGAGCCTTCCCATGCTGGGGCTTCCCGTGCATTGCTGAAACTCTCCATGGCTGCCTTGTGTACGTATTGCTGAACAGCAGCAGGTATGGGTCCTAGAACCAATGTCCACATTTAACCCTTCACTGAATATTGGGCCAAAAATCAGGGTGAGCAGTTGAAAGTGTGAAAACAGGAACGTGCGGTGAAAAATGTCCTCTGGCTCCCTACATAATCATGGCTTCGTTTGGGCATTTCCCCATAGGCTTTCGCTACATGGCTACAGGCTGGTGTGAGGGATGCGTTTGAAAGGAAATGACTAAGCCCTTCTGCGACCAGTGTCTGCTGTGGTTAAAGGTGGTACTGGGTAGATGAGGATTTAAGGGAATATAACATATTGCTGAGCCCACTGTGCCTGGGGCATGTGAGTTATGGAGAGCAATACATGTTAATCCGCTGGCAGGCGAAATGAAGGGATACTCATGAGATTATATTTCTGAAAAGGAACCAGAACTGGCATTCCATTTGTCTGCTCCTGCCTTGCCTTTTCCCTTTGCTCCGTGTTGAAATCTCTCACAGAATCACAGAAGGGTTGAGGTCAGAAGGGCTTATGGAGATCACCTGGTCCAACATGCCTGCCCAGGTAAGCTCACCTAAAGCAAGTTGCCCAGAACTGGGTTCAAATGGCTCTTGAAGATCTCCAAGGAAGGAGATGTTCAGAGAGGTTGTGCACTTCATTCCAGGCACACTCATAATTAAAAAAACAAAACAGCTGCTCTTCAGGCAGCACTTCCTATGTTTCAGTTTGGTCTATTACCTCCTGTCCTTTCACCACTGAAAAAATCTGTCCCGCTTTCTTTATACACCCCCTTTAGGTATTTATACACATTAATAAAAATCCACTGAGCCTTCTCTTCTTGAGGCTAAACAGTCCCAGTTCTCTTGACATTTCTTCATATGAGAGATGCTTCAGTTCCCTTAATCATCCTAATGGCCCCTTCTGTCACAACAAATGGGTGCTCTCATATATTTCCCAGGAAAACACACTCTGTAAATATTAATACACATTTTATTTTCTTTAGACTTGCTAATTTTTTGCTTATGCTGTATTAAGATCACATCTATAGTCAGTGGCTATTCAATGACACTCAGGGAGGGAGAATAAAATGTATTTTAGTAGACAAAAGTACTAACTTTTTACTAGCCAAAATTGAGATTTTTTTCTTATTTAAGGAATGAATCACTTAGCATTGCAGAATCCCTTAGCATCACACAAGTTATCTGCTTAGCTCAGTGTTTCAGCTGCTGTTATATCTGATTCTAGGTATGGATGTATCACAGTGTCTAATTTAGGGGGGAAGAAGGTGGACGCTGATTGTAAGAAGTGATTCATGAGTCAATGGTAATAGGGGCTCTGATTTGACCTTCCAGAAATACTTTCTGGCTTCAAGAGCCATGTTTGCAAACATAAGTTATAATACAGCTTAAATTGAAAACTTGCAAAATTGCAAACTCTAAGCATAAAT
Organism: Tinamus guttatus; assembly: GCF_000705375.1. The sequence goes on along the minus strand of NW_010577540.1, from coordinate 14,473 downwards.
GGAGATTAGACAAAGGAGCCCTATAAAACATACCCAAGTTGACTTTCCACCTCCAAGTTTGCAATTAGCCTCTCTTAAAGCTGAAACAATGGAGTCAGTCATGTGTTTTGTGTGGGATCACTGGCAATCTCAGGGGATTTTATCAGGGTTAGCTAAAGAATTTTCTTGCATTATTTACCATTGACTCATTTGTTACCATCTGCCACTCCTCTTCCTCAAGTAAATATTGGCAAATGTTGTTGCTGCAAAAACACGAGTCAGTGCTACCTCACAGCTTTCTTAGATGCTGGCACAATTGTGCCAGGATAAGGCCGAGTGCTTATCTGGAAGCTGTAACAACCATCTGGGACTCTCTCAACTAGTGCCAGTCAGAGCAATCCTAGAGCTTTTCCAGCTGATGATGGGACAGTCAGGATTCAGGTGAGGAAACAGCAAAGCTTTCTCTGTCAGTCATTTAAGTTGTGCCAGAGAGTCTGAGCTGTTTTATGAGCTGCCTTCTGGTTTGTAGAAAAGAGCAAGGGCAGAAGGTGGCTCGATGAAATCCATGCTTTCTTCCCTCACCTTCACTGTAGAATTGTAATTGTAGAATTGTCCTCTGTGACCTGATGCTATATATAGTTTATTCAGAAAGTGGTATGTTGGTATAAAACAGCAAACAATACAAACTTCCCGCTTCTATGACTCAGTTTGTTTTTCAAAAAATGACCATGAGACCTTTTCTGGATTCTTTTTTTAGAAACCAATAATCCAAAATTATCTCTTCATCAATCAGGTACTTAACCAGCCTTCCTAAATGAGATATTTCATGATCCATAATGAGTGTCCTCTTGAGGCTTAGTAGTGAACTGGCTCATTCTGTTTGCTTTCAAGGTAACCTTTCATGCATGTTTTCAGAACACTTTGAATATATGCCACAAACCCACCAAAGACATTAATCTGATCAAATCTAACTTCAAATTCTATTTCAGTCATGTTCTTCTGAGTGAGATTGTTGTAAGATGATGATTTATCTGTGTGTTGTTCTTTCATCTACTCTGGTAGGTAATCAAGGGTAACCCAGGACAGTGCAATGCCAAACGGAGATGCCCTGCCAAGTTTGGACAAATTTGCTTAGTACTGGAAGCAGTACAATTTCATGATCATGTGGCTTCACCTAGGCCAATTTTCTCAGCTTCATGTTAGGCTTTGATGGAAAGTGTCACATCAATGTGTTTGAAATTCTCATGAGTTACCTTCCTTGGACCTTTCCACAGTGCTCCTCGCTATGTCATGTTGATCTTACCCTGTGTGCTAAAGATGGTAGCTAGACTTTGAAATGCCGCCTGGCCAATAAGAGGCAGAATTAGCTGTTACACCTTCATATTTTAATGTGTTATTTCTGGCAGCACCCGGTGCTGGTGAATCAGGTTCTTGCAAGCTGACTTTTTAGTGAAGAAGAAACTAGTGGTGGGGAACTCTCCTGCCTCCTCCTTGTGGCACTCCTTGTGGCCTACAGAGCAACATTTTCTTCTGAGGCTTAAAGGTTACTTGCATGTAAAGAACAAGAGTTCTCAAGAATGGTGATACTGCTGAGTAAAACCTAAATTTCTATAGAGCTGGCTTGTGAAAATTAGGTCTTTGGTAAAATTAGTGGGTATTATGAACATTGAGAGGTAGGCAGAAGGAGATATTTAAAAACTGAGTTATAAACAGCTGCCTGACAAGAAGAGGCTCAAGTTGTGAGGTTTAAATATATTGGTATTTTGCAGACTTGTTCATTCTTCTCTCTTCTCTCTCATCATCCTCCAAAACAATGAGCTCTTTGTTTGCTTTGAATTTAAAAGATTTCTTCCTAAATACTTGTCATGATTCTAGTCTTTTTTCTGCAACCATGAGGGATATGATTTTTCTTGTAAATGGAGGCTTAAGTCTTAATCTGCTGAATATTTGCTGCCTTCTGACATCAACAGTCTGTTTTGGTGAGTGTGGAGGTTTGCATTATCTCCATGCCCATTTCCTTTGTGTCTGCTCTAATTGGTCTAGATGCCTAAATACTTCTGCGTCTTCATATGGCACTAAGCTGATGTTCGTTCTGAACATCCAAGCAGCCACCTAGGTTCACAATACCAGACATGTCAGTGTCAATGTCTGTCATTTGGCAGCAACTTCAATTAAGGCATAAATTTTAGGCTATGCTATTAATAGCAAATTCCCCACTTAAGAGAGCTATGCTTTGGTGGGTTTTCATGCCATAATTCATCAGCATAAGTGCTAAAGAAACAATGAAGTGGTTTGAGCTTCAGATAACATAATACTATCTTTCTGCAAAATACTTTGCAAGAAACAACAGCACCACTTATCAGACGGATGCATAAATTAATGTGGTTTACCTCCATTTAAAGCTTTTTTTTAATTTTTTATTTTTACTCTTTCCAGGAATGAGTCACAAAGTAAAAATATTGAGAGTATGGAAATCTAATGCAAAAAATTAACACTTCAGTTGTCTAATGATAGTCACCAGAGTATGATTAATGACTATGAATACTTTTTCACATGGCCTTGAAAAGGGTCACTACTAAAACTGGAATCCTCTACACAAAGTTGTCTGCTGCTTCCATCATGGCCTTGCACAACCCACGAGACCAGTGTCCTGGCTTTCATGTAAGGTGCAGGGCTTCCATGCCCAGCGCTTGCTGCAGAGGCCCAGCTGGTGTTGCTGCCGTGGCCTGCGCTTCTGCTCTCACATTCCCCTCTTGTAGTGGGGTGGGTTGCAGCTCACTTGGTGACAGCTGCTAGTTAATGGGAAGTTGGGGTTGCTCTTGGCTTCTTGTAGGCTTCTCTTGATTGCAAACGTTATTATTAGTCATACAGAGAGCTTTGATTCATACTCCCTTTGCTCCCCCAAACTATACATACAGCATGTGTCTTTTAACAGATATTAGTGCTGACCCATGGGACTGCAGTTGATGGAGCAGGTTGTTTGGTATGATCAAGGTTGTGCCATGGATTGGAATGTCTGTGAAAGTGCAGAGATGCTAGGCCAGCTACACATAAAAATGTGCACTGCCGCTCCTGAAACAGCATGAAGCAAGGTACAGCTGAGAACTAGGGGAAAATCACTGCACTGCGAATCCCCAAAATGCAGAGCCTGTCGCAGAAGAGTGAAAGTGCATGAGCTGAGGTCTAATGGAGTGAGTTGTGGTCAGAGCAATGAGACCTGACATGTCTAAGTGAGAGAGCCCCGCAGAGCACTACTGCTGCACTAGGTCAGTTCATTTGGTAAATTGCTAAAGCTGCAGCCTGGACTTGGAACTATGACTTGCAAATCATAAACTACATAGTAAATACCTACCTGTGCGTTTTGTAGCATCTCCACTGTGCCAGGTTTTAAAGGTATCCAGGAAGGGGAATGCAGTTACCTGTGCAGATGTTTGATCTCATTGAATGGTATTTCTATTTCATGACAGTCTGGATTTCAGAGTAAGAGCAAGTTGCCAGATTCTGACCAGTGAAATATGTACTTGGTGCCTATGAAACTGCTGTTGGCATTAATGAGAAGGCTGAACACTTGGGATTGATCCTGACGGGGGGTGGGGGGGGAAGACTTGCTGTTTTGTTTTCTAGGAGAATATAATGTGGACCAGCAGGATTGATGGAGGCTATGTTTTAATGTATGACTGCTTGGCATATGTTTTATTTTTTTGTAAAATGGCTATTTGAAAAAGCAAGTGCAGCATAAATACCACTTCTGAATTGCTTTCAGGCTGAGGTAAGACACATGCATAGAAGCAGGGAAAACAGCAAGGAACTTGGCATTAACCTACCCCCTTATGGGATAAAGGCTTTTTTATGCAAGGCATGTCCATACATAGTAGATTCTTTAAACATTTAACTTAATATTTAACTTAAACCATTAAATATCATTAATGCACTTGAACAAATACATTTAGCTGTTCCTTTTTGATTGCTGCTTGTCATGGTACCCCAGCACCATTCTGCTAAGGCAACTGCGGGCTGATTTCTACTCTGCCTGACCTACCTGGTTAGCTCTGAGTAGCAGAACAAGTCCTACAGTCTAGTTGTATTCCTCTTCTGTCACAAAAACAGTCAAATAGCCCTGCTGCTGGTCTTGTTCAGAGGTGAAATTGTTCTTCAGTCTCGCTAATATAATGAATCAATCTGTTCTCCTGAAATGGGATCTTTTGCATCTCTTATCCCTGTATGTTCATAATTGCTTCTACAAAGGAATTGTCACTATCAAGGGATCAGGTATATCCAGCAAAGAAAATGAAGTATTTTTTCCTCCCTCTTTATATGTTTTTCTAGCTAAGAAGAACTCTAAGCAGCATTCTGAATTATTCAAGATTCTTTAGCCCATGGAATTTTCAATCTGTTTGAAACAGCTAAAAAATAAAAACCACATGCTTCGCTGGCTCTGCATGCAAAGGCCCACATTTTGAACTTGAGCTGCTGCATACTCCTTAGCTTGGGCCTTTAGAGCTTGGTGCTGACATCTGCATTATGATGAGGGGAATTATTCAAAGCCAAATTACTATTCAGAGTGGCAGTGTGAAACAATGAAAATGAGATTGCTAGAGGGGAAAATATATGCAACAGTTTGTATAGTTATCAAAGAAAATCAGGTTTATTTGTAGAGGCACTGTTTTTCTCTTTACCAGCCCTTAACCCCTTTAAAACTGCTATGACGACTGTGACATGTTTCATGATAAAACCCAAGCATGTTCTACATGTTATTTCACATGATATATTGTTTATGGACCTAATCTGAAAATGTCTTCTGGGGCAGGGAATACTTGTTCTGGGCATAGTGGGAATAATTTCCATTTCTAGCTAAAAAAAGGCAGTATGATGAAAATCCATGTTTTTCTGTTAGCAAGCTTGAACATTTTTTTTAACTTATTTTAAAACTTCCTCAATGGATAAATTCTGATCTGTACTGAGCTGAGTGTAAATATTCTGCTGCCATATTCTACTGGCTGGCTTCACAGCTTGGGCTATTAGCTGTTCTGTCCCTAAACATGGCTTGGCTTCAAATCTATCTAGGAGTAGAGTCCCAACCTTCTTCAACCAACCAGCCCATTTAGGGTTCCTTGCAAAACTTTTGGAAAGTCATCCTCTCCCTGTGCTGTACCTCCCCTGAGCTTCAGGAACAGAAAAGAAACATTCAGAAGTTAAAGATCCCTTGCTACACTCAGCTACATTTAATTCCTCCTAGCGAGGAATTGAAGAACATCTCTGTAACTCTTGGTCAGTCTAGCTTTGCAGAACACATCCTGCCCGAGAAGGCGGCAGCTTGGAGCGCATCAGTGCTTTCACAGGGAGCTGACAGAGCAAAATCTGCTTTAGTTTTAGACAAGTTTGTGACAAGTTTTAGTTCTGGCCTAATTTGCTACCTCTGCGGCCCCCTTTTCTTCAGTTGTCTCTCTAGTTATTCTATAAAATGTCTTCACTACGGAAGACATCTTCCGTTCCTAACCAGCTAATTGAGGAGCTGACTGTTCCCATTTCATTACAGTTTTTGCTGCTTGAAGTGTCAGACAAAACGCTGGTGTGTTGACCAATGTGAATTATGTGCTAAGTGTGCAAAATAAATTTGCCTTTCTCCTGTAAGGCTGTTTGCTTGCCTGCAATTTAGTTTTCCTTACTCTGTCGTTTAACTGGTGGCAATAACAGCTTTTATACATGATTACAGGTGCTCACAAAATTTGTTGTTGATCAAAGAAAAGATTTGAAGAAAACAAAGAACTGGAAAGGCTAAATTTAAGAACTGAGACAAATTGACAAATGCTTTTAAGGCTGACTTTACTTTAATGTCATTGTTTTCTGATGCTTTATTGATTCATTATTTAAATAGACAAAAAAAAAGCTCTTTCTTTTCTTTCAAGATGACATTTTTATCAATGGAAGTTTAGAACTGGGAAGAAATAAATTATATAAGTTCTCCCATTAGTTGAGAAAGGATTATATTAGGCAGACCCTGGAGTTTTTTTGATGAAAGAAAAGCTGATGAAGAACCATTTTTAAAAAAGCTCTTCTCTGCGTGGCGTCATACTGCCTCTTCTAATAGAATCCTGCAGATTCCTGTGGTAAGGAAGTCTATTCTATACCTATTTGTAGGATATGCCTTTTATATGTAAAGATGGATTTTTTTTTCTAATGAATAGCAAAACGTTGCAACTGCTAATCCTGTTTTTAGAGTGGACAGAGATAGAGAGGAGACCCAGGAGTCAGAGTAGGTTCCATCCTGAAGACTCTGGGAATACAGCAAATAACCCCCTGACTCTGCTCCTATAAGTAGTCTGTGACGCACTGGCCAATACTAGTGATGTGTCTGCATGGCCTAGCAGAAGGGCTGAAGGAGGTTTTCGGTTGATGTTGGTGCTGTAAAAAGTACAATAAACTTAAATCACAGAGAGCATGAAAATCGCTATTTAGTTTTTGCAGAGTTACCAACACGATATTACTAGAGCGATGTTTTGTAGCTGTTTTCCACTCTCAGTAGGTCTACCTTTTCGGACTGCTAAAGCACGTAATTGTGGTAGAAATTACTGTAAAATTGATATGTTGTTTTTAACCTGTAAAGGATCTGTAATGAAAATCAGTAATAGCTTAGAAAATGGTTAGGTTTAGTGTGCAGTGCTTGTGTAGTAGTCTAATGGGGCAGAAAGCAAAGCTGTTCAAACTCTGTAAAACTAGCAGATGGCCAATCTGGGAGATGTGCAGGCTATCTGGGGCCTTCAGGCCGATTTTGTATTTTAACATCTGCAGAATGGGGTGAAATAAGTGAGTGTTTGTATGAAAATTGATGTTAGCGTCTTTAAGCAATATTGAACTCTGAAGACACAGGGAAAGCAATAAGTACAACCTTTAGGAGATTGCTGGAATGTGTTTGCCTTATCAACACAGCCCGGAGAAGAACCGCGGTTCCCACACACCTGTAGAAGGGAAGGTTATAAATAGCACCTGATAAAAGTCTTCAGCAAGAGCAGTTTGACTACTTGGTTTCATGCAGCTGTACTACAAATATATTTAAACTTCGTGAGTGTAGTTTTAAGTTATAAACTTCAAGCATGCACTATTCAAGAGGCTAAACCAATTCAAACCCCACTGCTGTGTTCTGCTGCAACTCGGATGTGACAAAGTAGGTGACTTTTTGTGCATGTCACGTGTGGCGGAAGGGGCCTGAGCAAGGCGCCCGCGGGGCCGTGCGCTGGGGATGCCCCTTGCGGCTCTTGT
>NW_010577539.1:41045-54388 GCF_000705375.1 Tinamus guttatus | reverse complement strand
TGGAGAGAGATTAAGACGTGGTTTTTTTTGAGACATGAGTAAATGTGTGTGCTCAGCATTGAGCTGACAGTTACTTCTGCTGAGGATGTGGGTTGGACGTGCTCGTTCTTTGCAGACTGTCGCTGTCTGTCTCTGCGCAGGAGCCAGTCGCTTGTCTTCGTTCTGGCATCAGCAGAATGGGGCTGTGCTGACCCCAGGTATTCCTGGGGGTTCTGTTACCAGAGACACTTCAGAAGGGAATTTTACTGTACCCAGAGCCCACTGGAATGTGTCGATGTAAGGTCTATGTCACCCTTCATTGCTCTGCAGACTAGAAGAAGTAATAATTGGAATTGCACCATTGCGTTGCCGTAAAGGCAGTGGATTGTGCATTGAGGGGACTGCGAATCCCGTTGTGCCTGAGCTAATGCTGGAAATTGGTTAAAGCCATTAAAAGATGTTTTACATTTATGCAAAGTAAAAGAGTGAGAGGGGTGTGAAGGGACTCTTAAAAGTTGGATCGTGGATCAGAGGGTTTCTAGCAGCATCAGTGAGGGGTGGACGTGGGGTAGCTCCTTTGGCACAGGCCAGACCGCTCAGGATTTAGCAGGGCTAAGGTGTAACTTAGCCTTGGTTGAGGTCACTGGATAAACTGCAACTTTGTGGAAACGAGAATCCAGGGATCATTTGCAAGTCTGGGGCTGGCTGTGTGTGTTTGTTTGTGTGTTTTAACCAGTGCAATAAGGACTTATAGTCACTGGGTTTCTACTATGACATCCAACCTTCTCATCTCTGATTTTCCAAAGCTGAATCTCTTACCTTGGTCAGAGTCAGCTCAAAGCCCATCCTTTTATATCTGAAGTTAGCAGCGGTTTCCTCCATACTCAGGGCTTTGTGTTTATTGCCAGCATTTTCATTTATTTCCCATGAGCAGTGCATGTTCCTCTATCACTTCATTGCCCTGTCAGTGTCGTAGGTGCTCTCTGGAGTTCTGCACCGTTTCTCGTGGTCCTGCCTTCCCCTGATGAAGACTTTCATCACTCAGAAACTTCCCCCCATCACTGGCCTCTTTGTGAGTGTGTTGAGCAGTGCACATCCCAGGGCAGATCCCCGTGATGTGACCTCTCTTCTTTGCAACATTAGACCATTTCCCCTTACCTCTCCTAACCAGTCATTAATCCTTGCAGAAACCTTCTCTCTTATCCCACGGCTGTTTAGTTTATTAAGAAGCCTTTGCTGAGGAAATTCAGAGCTTTTTGGAAAGAGCCGTGTGCTGAGCCCGCTTTGTCCCCTGCCTGTGGACCCTTTTGGCTGGATTTCCCACAGAGGGGCCCTGCTGACTTCCCCCGTGGGTCCCGTTCTCTTGGTGGCGTGGCTGGAAGGTGTTTTAATGAGGGACCTGCTGTGCTTCAGTGAAATGAGCTGCTTGGTTTCGTATCGAGTGGGTAAACGCGGTAGGTAGGAGGGCAGGGGTGGTGATACAGTGGCCTCTTTGGGTTATGAGGTCTGGGAATTTGATTCCAGCTCCTCTTTAAGCAGACCCTGCAGTTCCAGAGTCTTTTCCTGGTGTTTAACTCCCCCAGCCATTGCCAGGTATTCACAGAACGAGGTTGAGATTGGAAGGGACCTCTCGAGGTCACCCAGTGCAGCACGGCCAGCTCGGGCAGGGAGCCCCGGCGCTGCTCCCGCCGTCCCTGTATCGCAGCGTGTCCAGTGCTCACAGAGCGAGACGTGGCCACGGGCTGCTCTTACTGCTCCAGCCCTCCAGGCAAGTCACTAAACCCCGGGGCTCAACACGTGGCCCGGCACCTTCCCGGGATGTGTTCAGGGTGTGCGGAATGCCGGGGTGGGTGTTGCGCATCCCCGGCTGAACAGGATTCCCAGAGTGCCCACTGTAAATACCCATGCGGTTTGGGGCACGCAGGAGTGCTGCCTTGAGAGCTGCAGGTGCAAGGCTTGTATGAAAAGCAAATACCAGTTGCTGGCATGACTGTGGCTGTAGAAGCTTTTCTTTTTAGCTGTTTCATTTTTGTAAATAAAACAACCATAAAAAAGCCACGGCTTGCACTGGAGTGTTGGACAGTGGCATCTGCCATGCACGGAGCTCGGAAACATGCAAAGAATTAAAATAAGAACCCAGCTATTCTAGCAAACCTTGCAGTATTGGAAACCTTTAAGAAATGGGACACTATCTTGAGGAATATTCATGGCCTGTCCCTGGTTGAACAAACACATAAGGCCTTGTTCTAGTTCTCAGTAGCTGTTTACTTAATGAGTTATATATATCTATGCTGGTTTGCCCAGAAATGGATGTCAAAATGCAGCCATGATGCTCAGGGCCGTAGCTGGCGTGCGGGGCCGACGCAGCTTTAGGGGCCCTGGTTTTGTGGCTTTGGGAGTGCAACTCTGCACATCACAGACCGATGAGATCCGAGGGGGCAACAGGCAACGAAGCCGCTCGTGCCTTCCAGGAAAGGCAATGGCAAGTTTCCGTGGTTGAAACCAGACCAGGTTTAATAAACAGAACGTGCCTCTGGGAGTTAAGGGACCTGCTCACGATAGGAAACCTAGAACATGATGAATCCTCATTCAGGCCTTGGGTCCTCTTGCCCTGGTGTTTTAGACAGATCTTCTGATCTTTCAGTCTTTGCTTGCACAGGAGTTTTAGGCTGAGGGAGAGTAGGAATCCCAACAGAACATCAGGGATTATTGAATCTACTTACAGATTGCAGAATTTGGAGTGTTCCTTGCAGAGAACCTGTTTCTCCTCCCCACGCTCTGGCGCTTTGCCCGGTGTTTTGCTGCTCAGTCTACTTAGAGCCCAGCACTTGCTGAGGGTCTCTCTCCTCGAGTCCGCCCAGGCCCCGTGTTCAGCTCTCTGTGCTTGTGCGTGACCGTAGCGCTCTCCGTTGCTTTGTGAAAACTCTCAAAGCTTTGAAGCTTTCACATCTTTCTCAGCCCGAGCACTGATTCCTTGTGCCCTTCCAGTGTTCAGGAGGTCCCGGTGAGACCTACAGCTCCAGGCCAAGGATTCAGCCAGTTCTGAGCTGAATTTTCTGTTCTCTGGCAAATTTACTTATCTGAAATGAACGTGCCTTTCTAGCCCATCTCTCCCGGGTCACGTTGCGGACCAGGCAGTGCTGGCACCAGGAGGGACAACTGGAGCCCAAAGAGCTACTGGCCGGGTTGGCTGCAGCCAGTTCCTCGCCGTTGTGTTAGAGCAGAGGCGAGTGGAGCTTCCAGGCTCCTAGAAACCCTCGTGTGTGTTTGGGGACGCTGCAGCGGGCACTGCTGCTCCCCTCCGGCACAGAGGGAGAGGGGTGAGAGCTGTGGCTGCATCGGAGACTTGGTGCTTAGCCCTTAAAACGGAGATGTCCCCTTTTGTGGTGCGGCAGCCCTTCATGAATGCAAACGATTAAATAGCAGGTATATCTGAAAGAAATGTAGAAATCTTTCCCGATCTTAAATTATACTGCTCTGCATTACTCTGCATGTGTTGGCTCATGTTTTTTTTCACTAATCCTTCAGAGGTTCGTAAACCAGTCGGTGACGTCCGTCTTTTCTGGCTGTAAATTCACCCGGTTTTGTCCTGCCTGTCTGGGGTGGTGTCTGTCACTGTAGCTATTCTGATCGATTCCCAGCGAGTGAAGGAGGACAGTCCTGCTCTTCCATGCTGTGCCTGGTGATCCTCACCCATTCCCATGTCCTGACCCGGATCTTTTGCAACGGAAGTGAGAGAGCTAAGGAAGCCAAACCAGCAGAAAACTTGCTTGATTCATCTCCTGTTTCATTATTGAGCTGAAATAATTAACTATAGGTTCAGATCATTGACTCTGAGAATAAGTGAGGTTGAAAGGGACCTCGGGAGGTCATTGTAGCTCAAGTCACCTCCTTGAGCAAGGGCGGATTTGGAACTGTGTGAAGTTACTCAGAGAGTGAGAGCCTGGGGCAGGGCTTTTCCCAGGGACAGCAATCCGCTGTGTTTGGAAGTGAGGTGGCCCAAAACTGGGCTCCTCTTTGTGGCGCCCTGTAGGGAGGGAAGGGGATGCGCCCTGGCAGCTGCTCCGTGTCGCGGTAGCTCAGGAAAACAGGCTCTGTAAACACCTGGAAAAGCCCCGGGACATGGAAGCTCTGAGTGGTTAGGTGCCTCTTGACCAGGTGGGGTGATCCCTATAACATCAGGCACGGACTCCTTGAAGGAAATTAACAGGTATCCAAAGAGAACTTGGGGATTCTTTAGCGAAGCATCCAGTCGTGCTTTTCCATCCTTCCATCCCCACATAACTGTGGTTTTTGTGTGCCTGCAGTTACAGGGCAGATCCTCTCCGTTTGGAAGTGGCTGACATCTCCTCCTTGTGAGATGGATTGCAGGCAGCTTAGGGCAGCTGGTAGCAACGAGAGCAACGCGTTAGCACAGCCTCGTGTCTTCCCATTCCAGTCCAACAGAACAGAAGGGCAGACGAGGCTCTGAGTTCTGCCAGGTCGCGGGAGTTCATTAAATCACTGCAGGTCACCAGATTGAGGGTGTGCGTTATGTAAGCCCCTCTGAGGCAGTCCAAGAGACAGTATTGGGGTATATTCAGCAATGCTCTTAAGTACTATATTCAGCAACACCGTTGGGTACAAAACAGCCATCTGTGCCAATATGCAGCAAATCATGCCCTGCTTCCAGTGCTCAAACAGCCTGTCCCTTCCTAGGGGCTTTGGGTAGGGTTTGACAGTAGAGCCTGGCTGCTTTGTGCAACCATCTCCAAACAGGCCCAGGGAATTCCAGGGGAAACTGCTCTGAAATTCCTGCATGAAGTGAGTTTTCTCCGTGCGTTGTCGTCTTGAACATGGTGCGTGCTTTCGTTTTGCTACGAGTAAAGCAGCGATTTCTTGCTCTTGGCAACTTTACCCCCAGTATCTTTACTGTTGAAATGGGAAATAGATTTTTCTAGCATTTATTCTTGCTAAAGAAGAAATAATTCTTATTCCAAAAAGGAAGGAAGGCTTGAAAATGTTGAGTTCACCCCGACATCGCGGGTGCCTGGAGCGGCTTCCCCAAGACTGGCAGCCAAGGGGCGCCCGGCACCGCTGCCCGCTGATCCCAGCTTGGCCCTTCCTTTAGTTTTGGCCAGTAACACTCACATTTTCTGGGTGCTTCCCGGCTTGTCTCCAGACTCCTCCATTTCCCTTCAGAGCTGGAGAAACCCCCTTGTGCTGCCCCTTGCTTTAGACTCTCGGGCAGAGCTGCAGATGCGGTGCCACCAGCTTCGTTTTACACCACCCTTTGATGTCTAGCAGTTTCTTTGAAGTGCTGACTCCTCTCCTTGTGCATGTCCTTGTTCTGGCAGCTCCTGGGATTTGGGCAAATCCTCTCTTGCACATATTTCCCTGCTGAGATCACCCGTGCACAGGGAACGGTTGCAGGGCAGGGTGGTTCAGCCAGCGGTGACCGTCCCCTCGCCGTTATTCCTCTCTCCAGCACAGCTCTGTGTCACAGATCTGGTGTTCCATTGTCCCCTGTAGCAGGTGACACCATGTCCAGGGAAATATTCACTTGTAAGAAGCACTAAACTCAAATCACTTTGGTGCCTTTTTTTCTTTTTTTTATTTTTCAGGCAAAGCTAATGTTCTAATAATACAGACCCAAACATATACTAACAAAACCTTATGACTCTACTTCCATAGCCATTCTCTGGCATGAAAAGACTTTATTTTACAAGTTGGGTAACACTGGTGAATGAGCACATAGTTACCTCTTGCACCCTTACAGGGCCCTAGCTGCAAAACCCAGAAAATTCAGCGTTCCGGGTGCGTGGGTTTGGCCTTGCCGATATAACAGCCCAGCGAGTGGTGCAGGGTGCCCCGTGCGGGTGTCGTGCACCTCGCGGCAAGGCGAGTGCCGAGCGGGTACAACCGCCCGCGAGACAGCCGGAACGTTGTGCGCGACGGTGTCTGTGCGCGTCACGGGGTACCCGGGCGCTCGCCGGGGACAGGGCTGTGACAGCAGCTGTCACCGTCCCACAGCAGTGAGCTGAAGCGCACACGAGACCTGCTAAGAACAGCTGAAAATGCGTTTGGGCAGAGGGAGGGCTGGAGCCGGGAGCTTTCCTGCTGTGGCCCCTGCCCTGCGTGTCCCAGACCTGCCCCTGCCTGGAGGCCTTGGCTGGGCCTTGGCCCTCATGGGCCTCCCTGGACATCCCTCCAGCAGTGCAGCTGCCCCCGGCTCCGTAGTTTTGAGGGCTTTGGTCCTGCAGTGCAATGTTGAGATCTGGGCTGTTTGCTCCCTCGGACCTGAGGGGCAGGTTCCTGTCCAGTGCCAGGGGAGGGAGACGCCAGAGTCGAGGCCGGTGAACGAAGCAGGGTCACATCAGAACAACGTGGGGTCCCACCCTCCCCAGTGCCTTGTTCCTGTAAGGCCAGGTTAAGATGCTGCTGATTAAATTCACATTTAAAGCGATTTCCACGTAGTAGCCGTGCCGTTTAGCTAGTCTGTGCTTTGATCAGCAGTGAGGGAGTTAACGGTGCCGGTCAGCGAGCTGCCCCATGTGTGGGCTCTCTCCTCACAGCCCGCTGATCCTCTCCAGGCCTCTGCAGCCTGGGGCTCAGCTGGGCTGGCTGCTTCGAGCGACGGGCAGGGAGCGCCTCGTCTGTGCCAAGGGAATGAGTCCTTGCCCCGAGTGACTGCTCATGATGTTCTCTCTAGAAAAACCTGAAAACATTGCGCATTTACCCACAGTTCTGCCACCATCAGTGTGGTGCATCCTCTCCTGGTTTCATTCTTTCATTTGTTCTGTTTCTTTTGCCAATATTTTCTTCTTAACTATAGTATGCTTCACTTCAAACTTAACTGTAGTGTAACAAACGATAACTATTAACTGTAGTATAACAAACTTACCTATAGTGTGCTTCATCTTTTTTTCTAATTCCGAAGCCCATTTTCAGACACACACTGAGATCTCAAGACGTGGTAAACGACACCCTAAAGGTCACTGTGCGTTTTTCAGAGTCTAGGAGATTCTGGTTTTGATTTTGCCTTTGGTTTGCTTTGCTTTTTTATTTTAACAACACTTTAAATAACATTGACCTGGTGAGCGGGCCCAGCTCCTCTCCAGCCTGAGGCAGAACCTGGCAAAAGGCAAATAGCCAAATTTAGCGGGATTTGGAGTAAATACTCCAGAGGGCTGTGTTTGCCGTGGAAGGCTTGAGGAGACAAGAAGCAGGGAGCAGGTCCCAGCTGCTGGCAGATGGTGTCACCTCCCTCTGGCAGCACCTGGGAGGAGCAGGGCAGCGGGTGCTGCCCCGCACCACAGCAGTGGCGGGAGCCGACACGGGGACCCCGTTGCAGTTTGCTGTGATTTAGGGATGAAGCAGGTTTGGCTTCTGCCTTCAGAGGGGATCTGCAACGCACCACGGCTCTGTGACTGCCAGGCAGGTCTTGACTGATCCTCCTCCTAGGAATACTTTCTGTGTGATTTACATGATCTCCGGCAGGTCGCCACTCGCATAAGTACCAGATGTGGGTGCCAGTTATTTTCAGGAAGAGGATGTGGCTGGAAGTGAGATCCTGCTGGAGCTCAGTCCATCCAGGCTCAGGCGCAGTATCCTATGGTTCAAGTGCTCAACCAGGAATCAGTTTTTTATTCTGGCGTGGAGAGCAACAGCCTGTGTATTCAAGGGGCTGTGAATACTGCAGGGTTTTCCATTACACTGTTTAAAGATGGAGGCTGCTCTTGTTTTGATTCTCGGCTGATTTAATTATATTTGCTTTTTCTCTTTTTATTTCAGTTGTGATTCCAAAGAGCCCTTTACCTGCCTCCGAAGTAAACTCGGAGAAACCTAGCATGCACAGTAGCACAAAGACTGTTTTGGGGCATCAACAAGGGCAAAGGCGTCGCAAAACAGGGAAGAAGCGTGGTCGAACGACCAAAGCACTAATCCACCACCCCATGCCTACGCCCTCCAAGTCAGTGGAGCCTTTGAAATTCCCCAGAAAGAGAGGCCCAAAGCCTGGCAGTAAGGTAAAAGCTGATGCTGATACAGGCGGGTGAAAAGCAAGTGCTGCAAATTCTGCCATGGGATGGTGCATGCGTGTGTTTGTGCACGTTTGTCTCAGCCTTTGGCTATCTGACTGCAGCAGCTGGAAGCCCTAAGGGGTATATGGGGCTGGGAATATCCCTTAGACTCCAGCCTCAGAGCCTTAGAGAAAGTCTGTGTCTAAAACATCATTTCCATCAACAAGCTTGTCTTTGGAGCTGCATTAGCTGTGGAGCAGCATGGCAGATGCTGTGGTCATGACAGGATGGCCAAACAGTGGCATAACCTTCTGTGTCCATCGTATGTACCTAAGCTAAGTCGAGCAGAGGTGCAGGTCTCAGCTGTGCTATTTTTTCAGGATCCTGGTTTATAAAATACACACATACTGACCGTGTAGGTTCCCAAGACGCCCCGTCATCACCATGAGAAATGTGTCATGTTCCACAGCGCTTTGTTTGTTGGATGCGGAGAAAGAGAGTGTAGTGGTCGTGGGTGGTAAAAGAGAACAGGGGTAAAAGGAGAAATTTCCTCATCTTTTTCTGCAGAGGAAACCTAGGACATTGCTGAATCCAGCACCCACATCTCCAACAACCAGTACCCCAGAACCAGACACAAGCACTGTGCCCCAAGACGCTGCTACAATCCCCAGCTCTGCCATGCAGGCTCCCACAGGTAAGGGTCTTGAATCACGTTCTGGAAAAGATGATGGTTAGAAGCTACGTCACTGAGAGTGACACATCAATATACTCCCTTTTCTTCATAAACCAGCAAGCAGAACCACTCCAGAAGCAAGAGTGTGCCTTAATCTGGAATGTGGCTAGAGGAAGAGACAAACATCTCCTGGTCTCTTATCTCTTTTTCTGATCAGCAATATCGAGTCATAGGAAGGCAGCAGATTCATTTGGTCAGCACAGAAAGCCCTTTTCCGAGTTATCACCCACACGTTAGTGACTCGAAAGCTCTGGAAGGGGAGTTCTTGTGACCTATCATGTCTAGAGGTGGTGCTGTGTGCAGCACCTCTCCCGTGAGATCAGAGATCTCAGATCCTTCCAGAAACAGTTGCTGATGCTACAGCAGGATTCAGAATAACTCCCGAATGGCAAATGGTCTGCTCAACTTTAGTCAGGATATGAAGGCAACCAGAATAACTGGGCAAGAGGGAAGAGGAAAGATGTAGGAGCCGCCAGTGCAGAGTACAGGCTGTGCTACAGCTTGAGATATAGCTGAAAATGAGCCTGGGAAGGAAAGTCTAATGTGAACATGCATTTTATATGTTCTGCCAAGCAGTGTGGACCAAGCTCTCTGTTTGCCCTAAATATAATTGGCCAGTTTTCAAAGGAACCTAAAGAACCCAGTTCCCCCAAACTAGGGGAATCAGTGGAAAGTAGGGGCTCCCTGAGCACCTTTGAACGTCTCAGTTGTGCCTCCTGGCCTGGCTGGCAACCTGCCTTTGGGAGCTGGAGCAGTGGGAAAAGAGCAAGAAAATCAGTAGCAGCGTGGAGGTGAGGGTGAGCCGGGCAGTTTGGGGAGATACCCTCTTCTAAAAGGGGCTCTGCTGTGGGGCTGCAGACGGGCGCTGGTGAATGCCCTGTGTGATTGCTCTGACAATCTTAAGACCTGGGCGTCCCCCATGTTGGCTTGTAGGCATCCGTTTCTTGCTTTCTTGAGTGGGTTAATGGCAAACGTATCTCTCATCTTGGCAGTTTGCATTTACTTGAACAAGAACGGCAGCACTGGGCCCCATCTAGACAAGAAGAAAGTTCAGCAGCTGCCTGACCATTTCGGACCAGCTCGGGCTTCTGTTGTCCTGCAGCAGGCAGTGCAGGCCTGCATTGATTGTGCTTACCATCAGAAAACCGTCTTTTCCTTCCTAAAACAAGGCCACGGGGGAGAGGTCATCTCAGGTGAGAACTGGCCTGCAGTGCTTGGCCTCCAGAGGTGTCACAGCAAGACATTTCTCATTGCAAGCTGTGTCTGCTCAGGCTTCATGTAGTCATGGGCCACGGGCAGACAGGAGACTTGTGTCTTCGCTCTCCTGCCAAGCGTTTGTGTCAGTGACGCGGCAGCCAGCGGGTGACTCAAAGCGCTGCCAGCAGCGCGGCCTCCAGGCACAGCTGCCGGAGAAGGCAACACGCAGCCCTTATCCAGCCCGGGGGGCATCTTCCTTCCTCTACCATCCCCCCAGGATCACCTGAAGCCCCAGGAGGAACCGGAAAGGGTGGGATTTTCAGACCTTCTAACGGAAAGAACTGCCCTGAAGCTTCTCCTCCCCTTTCCTTGAGTTTTAATTGGACTTTTAAGCCCGTGTTTACCCAGATGTTGGCGAGCCGCCCGCGAGCGCGCGGGGAAGGCAGCGCCTTTTGTTGGCTCTGCTCTAGAGCAGCGATGCTGAGATACAGGAGCTGGCGGTGCAGCCCTGGGCGTAGTCTCCTGCCTTTGCTGGGGGTTTACGTGTCGGGCTCTGTTTGTTTCTGTCTCCAGCTGTGTTTGATCGGGAACAGCACACTCTGAACCTGCCAGCAGTAAACAGTATCACCTACGTCCTCCGCTTCCTGGAGAAGCTCTGCCACAATCTTCGCAGTGACAACCTCTTTGGGAACCAGCCTTTCACTCAGAACAGCCACATGCAGCGCTCACACGAGTACGACCACGACAGGTATCTACCAGGTAGGAGCTGGGGCGGGGGTGGCCTTGTAGGGACCACAGACGTTCCCGTGTCTTAACCCAGATTTTATCCTGTATGTCAGGGCACAGGAGTGTGCTTTTTCAGAGCCCTCTCCGCAGAGTTCATTGCACAACACCTCGCGTCATGCACGTGCCCGCAGGGACCTTTGTGCTCAGAATTCAAGTTGCTGTATTTTTTTGCCTGTCAGTCTGATTTCCGTCTGTGCCTCTAGGTTTCCGCTCATCCGTGCTGTCTCACTGTCTTTCCTTCTCTCCGTGTCCCCCAGTCCTTCCTCCCTCCTGTAATCTGATTAGAGTGACTTCATCCAGGCAGGAATTCAGGTGGAAATCTCTGCATAAGAAGCAGAGCAGCTTGCAGCAGGTAATTAGAACTTTAATTAACTCCTAGCAGAGCGATTTCCATCATGGCTGTGAGCGCGGTGCCAGCAGGCAGCACACGGAGCGCTCGATGAAAGCCAGGGAGCTCAGCCCCGTTAGGGCTGGAAGCTGCAGGTATCTGAGGCAGAGGTGCTTTGTTTTTCTTGGCATGGCTGGTGCTCCTCGGTGTGGAGGCAACACGCCCCCAGCAAGATAGCTCATGCCACGGCTGCAAACACTTCATCAGGGTGAAAAATCCCCAGTAACCAAAGGCACTGGAAACCAAGAAAGCAAATGGTTTCTCCTCAGAAGCAGCTATTGGCAGCAAGCCTTGGGGCAGTACCTGCCTACCTGGAGCCGGCTGTGTGGATATTGTTCCTGGAATTCCAGTCATGGAGGGGACAAATAGCTGCACCCTCTTTACGTAGTTGACTTTCTGTCCTGCCTTACTACTTCCACTGCCTCTGTGCCCGTAGAGTCAGCAAATAGCTCTGTTGTGCTGTTTGAGGTCTTTCCAGAGTTAATCCTCAGGCTCTGACCTGCAAAGCAAGAATTTCTAGTGTGAAAGAATAAACCCTTAGAAAGAACCATTTAAGGAAAAGTTGCCAAGTGTGAGGCTTGGGGCAACAGTCTAACGCTGCTTTGCCTCAGTGGCATCTTGCTGTGCTCTGCTACTCAGCTTCTCTACTCTCCTTTTCCCCCCCCGTTCATCCCCATGCTTCTCAGGAACCATCAGGAGAGATGTTGATGCCAACAGCATGTCAGGGCCAGGATGGAGTTGGAAGCATCCGTGTTCAGAGGAAGGGTTTAGCAGTGGTATGGAGAGCACGTGGATCTGACGGGCTGGGGCCTCCTCTGCTGACCCCTGCCTGCACGCTGGGCCAAAGCAGAGCCCTGCAGGAAGCAGCCTGGGGCAGAGCCCTGCTTTGGGCTGAGGAGAGGGGCTGAGGAGGCAGCTGGGGTGCTGTGACAAGCACCAGAGCGGCACGGCTAGGAAATGCTGAGGTTAGAGATCACCTCTAGGTAATCCCCAGCTAGAACGTGAGCGTTATAGTGAGAAGGAGCAGAACTGGAATGTGCAGACGAGGAGCTGAGGTTTGGGCATGGCAGCAGCGTTGGATGGAGAGGGGTCTGTAGCGCACACGCAGGGTCACCAACCACCCTGGGATGCTTCCCGTGCCCACGCCAAGGGCTGGCTCCATGGCAGCTTGGAGGACCAGAAAGACCAAGGCTGAGTTACAGGGAGACCTTCACAGGGCAAAGAAGACATGATGCCACAGTCTGAATTCCCTGTATGAGTGTTTGCAGGAGTTAAACACAGATTAACACAGTCCAGAGACGTGGTAACACCTAGTCCTGTAGCTCACAGTGATGCCTCGGACATTACAGAGGTTCCAGTCATTCTAATATCTTTCTCAAGCACCTGAAAGATGAGGATAAATATTGTTATCTGCACATTGCAGTGCATCCTCATCACATCTGATGAGGGCAAAGAAACAGTACCGGTAAATTTAAGGGATTAGAGCTAGTCATGGAAGAATGAGGCTGCAATTTTACCTCATCTTAAATCAAACCCAGTCAGAACGGGTTCACCTTCAACACCATGTTTCCTGCTTTGTCTCCTGCAGGGCACAGGTGCTCTTGTGCTTTAATATGGTTGATTCTTCCAGAAAGTAGTCATTTATTGATTAGAAATGGGTCTCAGTTCCCAGAACGAGCTCCCTTAACTATTACAGAAGCATCACTGTAGCTGCACTGGAGAAGGCATGGGTGTGTTTGGGAGAGGACAAGGTAGGTCTGCAGCAGCTCTTACCCCAGGTAGTGTTGCCATAGGCCTGCATCCTGATATTCCATCTTGATAAAGCATGCTCATGCAAATAAGGGAATATAAACCAAATTCTGCATCAGGAAAGAGCAGATTTGCAAGAAAATGAGAGGTGGTTGCTGTGAATAGGAAAGGAGCTGGGCTACGAAATGTTTTGAAAGGGTAGGTCCAATCTGGAGCCATCTGAGAACATAGGAATGGAAAGAACTTCTGAGTAACTGAGTTACAGGCACCACAGCATACAATATTACTTTAATAAACTCCAAGTTCTGTGTGGAAGCGGTTGAGTTTTGGGGGTTTTTGCTCCTCTGCTGCTTTTTTACAGCTATATCATAGCAGCAGCTGATGATCATCCTGTCTTGGCAGTGTAACTTTTCCTCTCATCTGTCATTTCCAGCTGCAGGGGCCCAGCTCACAGGACTGTGCTGCTACTGATTGCAAGTGCAAATCTGCATTTTGCACAACTGATTTCACC
>NW_010577539.1:28403-41005 GCF_000705375.1 Tinamus guttatus | reverse complement strand
AATTCTACAGTATCTAGCCAAACTTCGGAAGGCATCCACAGATTTCACCAGTGAATCTCTAAAACTGATGCCCAAGTCATTACAAAAATATTTAATGATGTTGGGCCCCGTAATGATCCTTAGGAAAATGTGTTGCCGATCGGTCTCCAGCCTCAGATTCCTCCACAGGGCTCTGTCGATTGCCTCTCCTCTCCAGCCAGATGTCTGTTCACATAACAGTTCTGCTAATCCTCGTGCTCTCTTTCTCAGCTGGTGGTTTTCCTTATCAAATGCCTTGCTGAATTCCAGGTGAATGAGATCACCACACTTCCTTTGTCTGGTAATTCAGTTATTTTTCCTTGATAAGGAAGTTACTGGATTAGTCACCTTTGAACACATACCGCAGTATAAGCCATGTGCTCTTAACTGCTATATTTTATTTGTCCTTTCATTCATAATCTCTTCTAAGCCTTACTGCTGAGGTCAGACTTGGACGGTTAGTTGCCTAGATCACACTTTTTTTCCATGCCTTTTTAAAGGCACTGTGTTTCCAACCATATTGAGTAGTGTTTCCCTTAGATTTGTTAGAATTTAATTTTGTGTGGCCTAAATGTGTGCCTTTTCCCTTCTCTACCCTTAGGTATGAATACCCAGGTGTGAATACGTTCAATTTTTTGGTTTTTAGTTCTTATTCAAAGGTGTCTGTTTTTGTTCCTTTTCCTCTGTTCCCATTATCCTTTGGGCCTTGTTCCTGTGTTCAGCATCACTGCAACTGAAAGCAAAGCAAAGGGAGGGATTTGCCTGGATATGGACGGGATGTCAAAACAAGCGTTTTTTTATTCTTTTACTATTATTGTTGATTCTTTCACCTTGCTGCACAGTATCCTCTGCACCTTCTCTCATTCACTTGTTACTTCCGTAGCTGAGGACATAGTGCTGTCTTCCTTTGCACTCAAATGTCAGACTGTTAAAAGTTCTGTGTAGAAGTCACTGTTTTTGCTCAGAAATGTGTCTCCTTGCTCTGTAGTACTTTGCATTTCCACTTGTTCTTCATATTCTTCTTGAAGTGAGTATTTATGCGATTGGATGTGGGGTCCTTTCCTCCCGAGTCTCCCCTCATGGGGATACAAGTTCATGAATTTTATGGTATCTTTTAAACTGAGGACACTATCTTTTTTTGACATTCTACATCCTGAGTTCAGCTATGGTATCTTTTAAACTGAGGACACTACCTTTTTTGACATTCTACATCCTGACCACTGAGTTCAGATCTGGCTACTCATCCATTTCCTTTCTTTCTTAAAATGAGGCCTTTAAAATCAAAACCCTTCATTACAAACCCACTTTTGGTTTAATCTTTCATTAATTGGCTATGACTTAACTTACAATTCCCTGAATTATTTTCTACAGCCTGACCTTCTGTTTGCATTACTGAAGCAAATCATTTAGAAAAACAACCCAGAACAAAACCATAAAGAACCTTTAAAAACCATCACACTTGGTTGACTATTTGGTGAAGGAATTCATTCTCTTTTACATGCAGAGATACTCAGGGACATTTCCAACAGCATTTGCTTCTGATCTCTATCTGGGCAATAAACATCTCTTCAGTGAGTTGTTCTGAGGACGATATTTACCATTCTGATGATATTACTGTGATTTCTTTTCTTACCTGTATGGAGTCACGGGGCCTGTAGACAAGTCCCGGCTAAGAGCAGCTGTCCTTTCCTTTCCAAAATCAGCTGTGATCAGTATGGACCCCGCTTTCCGCCTCTCCATTTTTCTTTGCACAGCTGTGGCTGCGTGCTGCTTCCCAGCCGCTTCCCGCTTTGTTTCTCCGTTCAACGTAACGCGTCTCCTCGGGTGCCCGGCCGTGGTTTCCCTTCCCGTGTTTCTGTGGGGCCTCCCGTGCCCGTTCCTGCCCTGCACCAGCTGCTGCCAGGCTGCTGGTGTCTGTGAGCGTTTCCCTTCTCTCTGGGTTGGGCTGCAGGGCTCAGGAGACGCTGGTTGCTGATGGAAACCTCTTCATTGCTTCCCGTTGACCATGCCGTATCCTGCGTGCGGATAGGACATGGTGTATGGCTTTGCTGGCTTCTGCCCCCTCTGTGTTAGCACTTCCATGCTCTGTGTTCATCCATCCCCTGATACTTTGTGTTCGGTGTCTGTCCATCCATGAGGACACATGTCACAGCTCAGCCTGATGTGTGCAGGGCTGGAATACCGGCCGCGACTGTTGTGCAGTACGGAGAACCTCGTCCTTGGGAAGCGTTTGGAAAAGAGCAGCGGTGACGGCTGGGAAGCTTGAGGGACCCGTTTAGGGGTCCTTGGGAAGCGTTTGGAAAAGAGCAGTGACGGCTGGGAAGCTTGAGGGACCCATTTAGGGAAAGGTGAAAAGTTTAACCAAGCACTGTGTGTGTCATAGGGTATTTTCAAAATGACTAAAGATTGTGAGTATTTGAAAGGGGAATAGAGTGGGGAGAAGCAGGAATTGTGTGGGATGAGCCTAGAGTAGAATTAGGAGACATGGGATTAAGTTAATCAGGTGAGGTGCTTGGGATGAAGTGAGGCAAACAGTGGCTACGGTTCGCTGTTAGGCTTATTGCGCTCTTTTATATCTAATAAAAACTGCAAAGCAAAATACAAAATATTAAGCACTGACAGATGTAGTTGGGCTGTAGTTTTAACAGGTTGTTAAGAGACGGGGGTGGCTGCGAGTCTGAAATGACCCTGGCAGGACTGAATTTCCCAGCAAGTCTCCACTCCTAAATAGGGCTTGTTCTCTCTTCCTAGACAGAAGCAGTTCCTTAGACGGCTCTCTGCAGGGACCAGGCCGGGGTACAAAGCGCTATTCCCAAGAGTCCCCTCCATACAGTGCTCCTCTGTCCCCCAAGTTACCAAAGAATGACCGTCACCCTTTGGAAGGTGAGCACAGCATCTCTTCCCAGAGCCGCCTGTTTGCAGTGCCGTGTGGTGGATGGAGCAGAACTAGGTTCGCCGTGCCGAGACGAGCCCTGGGGTTAGGAAGGCTGCGTTTCCTCGTCGCTGGCGTGGGTCAGTGCTTGATGTTTCGGGAGGAATTGGAGGAAATATTATACACCAAGGCAGGTACACCAAACAGTTGTGTAGGACACATGGAACGCAGGGAGAATTCCTTCTAATGCCAATAAGGATCATCTAATACCATGAAACATAGTACATAAATCTCTGGTTTAATTCCCATTGATCTAGATGGTATTAATGGTCATAAAAGTATCCGGTTGCTTCAACAGTCTCCCCCTGAATTTTCCTGTGCTCATTTGCTGCAGCGTGTTCTGCAGATGCTGATCTGCAGGGAACCTGCTGCCCTTCCCCAGGACCCCGTCTTGCTCCTTGAAGTCGTTGCTGAATAGCTCAGCATTTTGTTGGTAGACTTCAGTAGCCAAAGCCAAGTGCATCTTGGCTGCCAGAGCACTGCAGCCTTCAGCAGGGCCAGGCAGGTGATGCTAGGGCAGCGTGCAGTCATTTCTGCAGTCACTGATTGCAGAAATGTCCCGGTATGTGGTCCATACGTTTCACATGCACATATGTATATGAGCAAGTGGGAGATTTCCAGGGAGTCCAAGTAATTAAAGGACTTTTTGAGCCTGAGGAGGAGCCATCAATGCTCTTCCACTTCACTTTTGTTTTAAATCCTCTAACATAGGACCAAGGACTTTTTGAGCCTGAGGAGGAGCCTTCAATGCTCTTCCACCTTCACTTTTGTTTTAAACCCTCTGTAACATAGGACTGGAGTTTCAGCCTTACTAAAATCCCTTGCATGCGCTGTGAAAACTGCCAAGCTGTTAGTCTCGATTCATTGCTTAAAAAGGTTGCTGATTGATTGATGGGTGCTCAGTGGCTTTGTGGTCTGTTAGTATCTTCCTAGATCCCCTTTCTCCTGTTTCTTACCAAGTTTGTTGGACTTGGTCTGTTGATCCCAGATTTGAGATTAGACAGCTTCTCTGTGCTGAGATGTCGTTTTGCTCTCCTGTTGCCCGGACACCCTGAGATGGACGGAGCTGTTTGGCTTAGAATATAAACTGATTAGAGTTGGGAATTTGCCACACAACCGACAAACTGTCCCACCAGTTCCAGTGTGCTGACAAGTCAAGTGTTGTTCCCTAATGCCCACTCCATTTCTAACCTCTAGCTGCGCTTCCGTTCTGACATCCTTCTCTAACAGATCTGTTCTTGGGTAAACCAGGGAGACGTGTCTGCTCCCGCTGCGTGAGCACATAGATGTGCAGTATTTTGCCTGTTCTTGAAGTTTGCTTGTGTGATCTAAGGATTAAGGTGCGTGGGTTACCTGGGGGGTACGCTGACCTCATATTGTCAGTGAAGAGAGAAAAGCTCCTAAAATTGGTAATTCTGAGTGTGAATTCTTGTTAGGTTGCCTGTGAGATTGATTCTTGGTCAGCTTTAAGGTCTGCTCACTCATCCTTTGCCCTTTGAACGCTCCATGCCATCTGGATGCCCAGATTACATCAGCTTCTTCCATGGAAGCAAAGACAAGTGTGCAGAAGGGGAGCCTTCATGTGAGGATGATGGTCCTGTTGCATTCTGCACTTCTACAGCACCTTGGTCTTCATCTGTTCTTGGAGCTGGCAGGAGGGGAGAAATAAGGAGCAGTTTCAAAGAGCTTCAAAGAGCTTCTAATTTTTATCCCACAAGCCATCAGCTAAAAGCCAGTTCTTCTTTAACCATGAAATTTAAGTACAGGCAGAAACATTTGTATTTGAGTGGATGTAATTTAAGCATATGAGCCTGAAATACTTAGATATGCAATATTTCTTGAGCAAGGAGGTACAACTTCTCATGGAGGTAACTAGAGCATTTACTGGCTTTGGAGATGTGACAGGGTACAGCACCTGAGCAGTTTCCTGTGTATCAAGAGGAAAGCAGTGAGTAATCATAGGTGCCCTGGGCAAGCAGTCAGAAAGATGAGGAGAGGTTTTCACTTCTTGTTTTGTTTGTGCTTTTACAGCTAGTCGCCTGTGTAGCGTTTTGCTAAAAAGCTGCACTTCCAGCACAGTGGGGACCTGCTTTTCACAGCTGATAATGTGTTGGAAACAGTGGGTGTTAGTAGTTGTGCAGCTCGGGCTTATGCTTGTGGCCAAACTCCATGTTAGAGCCATAAAACTGCACTCTTGAATCTGCAGAACTATTCATTTAATTAAACTTGGCTTAATTATCTCTCCTTTGCCTCTTCACCACTAGTCTTGGCATGTTTTCCTGCAGTGCTACTGTATTTAAAACCAACGGTCTGTGTAGGAAAACGTGCCTGAGATTGAACCACGTCCTTCCTCCTCGGGGGCTGAGGATGAGGAGTGAATAAAGCCCTGCAAGCCCACAGTGTGTGTCGGTGTCTCTCGACACGGGGTGTTCACAGACCTAGGCATCGTTCTCCTCCTGCCCTGTTCTTCTATCTCTTCTCTGTCAAGGCCATTGAATCAAGTAGTACTTTGTGTGTTTGTATTTTTGAGAGTATCCTAGAGCCTCTTGGAGCATCCAGCTCTGCTGTAATACTGCAGAGCTGCCCAGAGACAGGTAACCCAAGGGTGAACACTCAGATTTCATCTGCCTCTTAAGCAAAGAGGAGAGCAGTGGTTCCTAGGTGCATGGCCTCACGCAGTGCTTTGGAGGGACAGTTATAGGAACATGTAAGAACACAGTCAGGATTTTAGAGAATGTGTCATAGTGCATTCAAATCAGAAAGATGGCAATGTGTCAAATGAGCTAAATGTGTCCTGAGGGTGATTTCTGGGTCCGTACTGTTGTACTGGCATGAACCTAAGCATTGCTTTCCCTGAGGTCTCCAGCCTCCCCAGCTGCAGTCTGCACTAGGTCAGCTCAGAAATTCACAGAATAGTTGGGGCTGTGAGGAGCAGTAGGTGTCCTTGGCAAGAAGTCAGAAAGATGAGGAGGGGATTTCTCCTCTCGAATATTTTTTCCTCTTAGAGCTGCTCTCACTTTTGTAGCTTTTTGCTCCAGCGCTGCCCTTCCAGCACAGCGGAGACCTGCTTTTGTGGAAATGGGGTGTTTAGCAGTTGTGCAAAGGTACTTGTGGCCGGACTCTGTGTTTTAGCAGTAAAGCTGCACTCTGGAGTCCCTTACCAATTTCAGTTCTAGGTGGGCTTTAGCTACCTGTGAATGCTCAGAGTATGTATCTATATTTCTCATGGGTCACTTCTCCCTGCTTTCCCTTCTTAGACATTTCCTTTTTATGTCATCATTAGTCAGGAGCTCTGTGTTCATCCATGTGAACCTCCTCCAAGAATGGAGCATTCTTGACCTTTGGAGATTTCAGTTCTAGGTGGGCTTTAGCTACTTGTGAATGCTCAGAGTATGTATCTGTATTTCTTGTGGGTCACTTCTCCCTGCTCTCCCTTCTTGGACACTTCCTTTTTATGTCAAGGTTAGTCAGGAGCTCCGTGTTCATCCATGTGAACCTCCTGTCACCTTTGCTTGATTTCTACCTTGCTGGGATGGAGCATTCTTGAGCTTCGGAAGGTGATTTTTGAGTATCAACCAGCCCTGCAGAGCCATAGTCCATGGGATTCTTCCAGGCTGGTCCCTGAACAGGTCAGGGTTTGTTCCCTTGAAGCTCAGGGTTGTGGTCTTGCTTTTAGCCCTGCTCCATCCTCTCAGGATCCTGAATTCCGCAATCTCATGGATGCTGCAGCTAAGGTTGCCCTGACCTTCACATGTGTCACCAGTTCTTCCTTGTTTGTAAGTTTGAGGTCCAAGCGCCTCTTCTCCCTAGCTCCTCAATCACCCATATCAGGAAATTGTCACCAGGGCACTCCAGAAACATCCTGGGTTGTTTGTGCCCTGCCATGTTGTCCTTCTAGCAGATATCAGCATGTTTGAAGCTCCCCCAAGTACCACAGCCTGCAAACACAGAACTTTTTCCTGCTGTTTGAAGGTGACGACATCTCCATCTTGCTCCTGGTCAAAAGATCTACAGCAGACGCCCCCAGTGCCAGCCATGGGGCTCCCCCAGCTCATCCTGGCCCCCAAGCTCTCAGCAGGGCCCTGATGTGTCCCCAGGCAGAGCTCTGGGCTCTGGCTGCTTTCTCACACAGAGGGCAGCTCTCCCTCTGTGCCTTCCTGACCTTCCTTCCCAAGAATCCTGCATCCAGCGTCGCGTCACTGCAGCTCCGTGAGGCCCCTGTGGGCCCTTTTGCTGACGTGCAGCCCCTTAGGAAGCGTTGGTGTGTATTCGTTATCAGTTGGGCATTCATGTTCACCTGGCAAATCTGGGGGATCTTCTTGGTGAATTGACACAGTTTTACCTCACAGAGGCTGCTTAAATCCTTTGGGTAGGCCTGTTTCCATACCCATGTCCCTGCTGCGCCAGCCGTAGTTTCCTTGTCTTTTTATAAGTGTGTCCAGATCAGTGCGCCGGGCTGTGACCTGGGAAAGCCACGTGACATCACCCCTTTGCCTGGGTGTTCCAGAAAGCTGCGGTTTAATGGGAAATAATTCATGTTTTAACAAAAACCTTCCCGTATGTATGTGCTTCCTACATGGAAGTTTCCAGTGCCACATCCATTCCGTGGGTTAGTCTGGATTCAGGCAAGGAAGTGCTATCTGAGCCTGGGCCGGGGCGGTCCCGCTGAGCTGCGGGGGTTTGGCCATCTTCTTGTGCTGAGAATGGAAGGTGGTGAGGGCACCGAGTTGGCATTGCAGCATGAGGCCTGAAAGCTGCTGAGTTTTTCCCAAATTTTCTTGCTAAATTGATGCTGCTGTGCTCCAGGTAAGGAAGATGCAGCTTGCCTGCATCCAAGGTAATATACTGCAGAAGTTACGCCCTTCTTGGGCTATTTTCCCTGGAAACGCATTGTTTTCAGCATTTTCATCCTCTGTTTTCAATGCTGTTGCTCTCTGCATTTGAATACATCCAGGATAGTTTCCTCAGTCTGTCCATCACAACGTTATCATTAACAATTAGTCGATGCAAATTAGTTGTATGTCTGGAAGAGGAGGGCAGCGCGGGGGGAGCCCAGCGTGGGCAGAGCCTCTGCCCTGTCCCCGTGGGCGCCGCAGCGGCCCCGTCCTCTTGCAGCAGGAGCAGCGGGCTTGTCCAGGCTGAGGACTCGGCTCTCCTTACCCCTGCGTGGGTCGTGTCCAAAGGAGGACATCCCCTCATGCAGAGGGTGGTGGTCACCAGTTTTGTAGGTGGTTGAGAGCCCAGCAAGAAGGGATCAGCATGCGAAAGACAGGACCTGCTGCTGGGGCTGCGGGATCGGCCGTGTGTGAGCGGTGGCTGTGGGGGAGGCTCTGGAGCTCAGTGTGACCGAGTGTTCATATCCAGCCTGAGGCTTGGGGTGTTTGCTGGAAACCCAACACGGTCTCAACTGCCTGGGCCGTTTCCTTGCACACTAATGTCTGTAGTGAGCACATAAATGTATGGGGCTTGACGGGATCTTTGGGAACCTCCCTGCCCACATGAGAGCTCCTGAGTTCTGTTGGTGTCAAGCAATGTTGTCTTTACTGAGAACAGACAACACTCCCCCTTGCCTGCCTCAGGCCTGTCTGCTATGGAGGGAAGGTCCTGTGAAATCACTAAGAGGACATGCCAGGGAGCGCAAGAAGACGGTGCCAGCATTAACAGAGCAGCCGTTGCTCAAATCTGGGTATCAGACATCACTGCTAACTGGTGGGACTGTAAGTGGCCAGGGAAACACCAGGCTCAGCAGCTTGATGGGCAGAGACCACGAGTCCAGTTTGACCCCTGTAGCCATCGCTGCCCACGCGCGTGAGGCGCCCGCTGTGGCCCCGCTGCAGCTCTGCCCCGCGTTCTTGGGTCCCCCCGTGGGCAGCCACGTGCTAACTGCAGCTTGGTGCCGTTCCAGGTGAAACCTTTGTCCTGGGAGACGGCCTCCCGGGCGCGCTGGAGCCTCGCCTGGACCCCATGGACTCTGCCTTGAACTCTGTCAATTCATCAAGCCACGGCAGGAGCTCCCGAGACTACCGCCTGCAGGGATACAGGCACCTGCACCAACCCTCTAGCCTCACTCAGGGCACTACCTCCGCCTTGCGCAGGCTTAGCTCCGGGGGTAAGAGAGTTAAGAAGCCAGCCCTCCGGTTGTAAATTTGGCAATGAAGGGCTTTTCTAGCTCCAGTTACATCTTTCTAACTTCAGCAAGTACCAGAGACTGGCCTCTACACTGTTAACCAGGTAGTCTGTTAGGTTTAACAGTAGCTCTTAGAGACGTGGCAGACGGGCGGGTGGAAGTACAGCTAGACGGTGCTTGCAGGGCCAGCTATTTGCTTTAGTGACTAGATGGGGACCTAGAGGTCAGTAGATAGGAGCAAGTAGGTAAGAGCTGAGCTTGCAAGTGTGGTCAGGGGTCTATCCGCTGTCTATTGGTGTCTGAATCAGGGAGGACGGATTGGGAGCGGCCAGAGAGCTGAGAACTGCCTGATGATGGTGGGAGCAGGGCTGGGCGTCCAGGAGCGCGTGTGGATGTGTGGATGATCCTCACAGGCAAGCGTGTGTGGAGGAAGAGGAGCAGGAGAGCTCATGGCAGCACTGCAGCACTCGTCAGATACAAGTGTTTGCAGAGCATCGGTACCATTTTATGTATGTGGCATCAGTGAGGAAAGGCCTCTTGCAAAACCAGGTCACTAATGCCTTGGTTTGTCTGCCTCCCCGCAATGTCTGTGTGTACAAGTAAAGTGCACAGAAGAACTAAAGCAACAGGCTGTGCTGACCCCAGCAATCTGAAAAAGGGACTTTCATCAGCTCCTGGAGTGCTTGAAGAGATGGGGTTTTGCATGTAGGCTCAGTCCAAGAGAAAATGCAGCCTCTGAAAATATCAAATGACTTCGCCGTGTTAAAGTTGCTAAAGACAATGTGCAGAGTGGGAAAGTGATGGGAAGGAAGGGGAGGGATGGTATTTGGGGAAACACGTGGGAACAGAGGATTGCTTTCTGTACAAGTGGGAAACGTCAGCAGATGGTCAGGAGAGTCAGAACGGTGGGGCAAACCTGGCCTGAAAGAGGATGAGGGAAATACACATTGTAGAGGAAATGAAGGAGCTGGCTGTAGAAGGCTGCTCTGAAAATAAGGCCTGAAGAGACACGATAACGCTGAGGTGCAGCAGGATACGCCTGGACGTGGCTGCGTTGTGCCCTCGCATGGTCTCGTCCACCGCCTCGGGAAAGGAGACTGATTGGTAGATTAAATGGGAATAACTGGTGGAATGATGCAGCAGTCAGGCTCCAAGTAACTGCTGCTGTCTCGCGATTGCACCCTGCAGGTTCAGACAGATACGGGGGATCCCGAGATGCGTCGCGGCTGAGCAGCCGAGACCCCTCGTCCTGGACGGTGGAGGAGGTGATGCAGTTCATACGCGAGGCCGACCCGCAGCTGGGGCCCCACGCCGACCTCTTCCGAAAACATGTGAGTGGGGATGTGTTTGTGTAGGTGCACACAGGGCAGACCATCACACGAGGAAAATCTAGGAAAGTCTGAAGAACAGCAGCACCCTGCTCCAGCCTGTTTTGTCTTGTGAAAGACTTCCTCATAAATCCTGCTGGCAACATGTTCAGGCTTAGGATTCCTCTTCACAGAAGTGAAGACATGGTAGCCCACTTAAACCTTGGGATGCCTCTGTGCATATAAAGAGTTCAGCCCTTAGCTGGTTTTAAATGTGGTATCCTTAGCACCAAAAACAAAAAAAAGGATTCACCCTGGAATCTTAAAATTCACCCTCTAGCGAGAACACATGTGTCCCAGGTGGAATTCATCAAGTTGCTATTCCACCATTTCCTATAAAAGGAGGTTCTCTAATGTTGTGGTCTGTGTACATGCCCTTAAGTGTAAACATCTGCAGACACAACACAGAATTTGTACAGTTAAAGTTAGAAACATCCTGGCAGCTCTGCATCCCAGGTCCTGCCAGGCAGCTTGCTTTTCCGCTGCCTTTGGATTCAGCCCATGTTATACCAGGTAGCACTTGTGAAGTAAAGGAGAAAAGCTTGGAAGAAAATGCTTGGTGTGCCTGGGAGCTGCAGCCGGTGGCTGAGCACAGTCTCAGCCTGGCCCGTCAGCTCTCGGGCTGAGCTGCTCTGCGGCACCTCCCCAGGGCGGGAGAAGGGGGAGGCAACGCAGCCTCTTTTTTAAAATTAGTTTCCATTTTAGAACCACCAGTAATTGAAAAATACTCTGTTTAATTATGCAAGAGAGTGCTCAGCCCTCTGCTGAGAGATTAAAGTCCCCTGCGATGGCAATTCGGAGAAAAACTTACCTTTTATTTTAAGGGAAAAACAACAAACTTGCTACCGGATAGTATTGGAGATCTTACTAAGTTTGAGACGTAATTGGGCATTGCCATAGGGTGGTTTTTCTGTTTAGGAAGAAGATGGGGAGGTTCTTATTTTCCTTTGTGAGTCAGTGCTTACTTTCTTTGTGGAAACTGGGCTATCAACAACTTGTTCACTCGAAAACCGTGGACAAGCAGAATGAGACACGGGGAAGGAATGCTGCAAGGGATGTGAGGTCTGAAAACCACCTCTGAGCAGATGCCGAGTACAAAGCTGCTCTGCAGTCATTTCAGGCCTCATATCCCTCCTTTCCTGATCCTCAATGAGGGGCAGGCTCCTCTCAGCTGTAAAGCATCAGAGACTTGGAGTCATCCCTGTGGAGATGCTCCGTTTCCCTCTTCCTCTGCCAGCTGTAGGGACTTTTAGGAGCTCCAGAAATTCGCTTTATGCACAGTGGCCTCCTCTTTGGGTGAGGAGGTTTTGTCGTTTGCCTCCATCTATGACCTTGATTTTCGGCATGGTTATTTTCCCTGTTCTCCGGTGTGCAAAGTGCTGCAGGTTTCACAGTGGGACTGGGTTGAGGGTCTGAGTATCTTCTTCCAGAAAGCTCCCTGTGGCGACAGTGGCCTCGAGGAGAGGCTGCTCCTGTGTCCTGCCGTTGCCTCCCGAGGGGCTGAGTGTGTGAGGCCGGCCGGGTTCCCGGCTGGAGCGGTGGGAGCTGGAGCAGTTTGCTCTGTTCATGGGCCCCCAGGAGCCTCCTCTGCTCTGGAGCGGCTCCCCCCACAATCCCTTGCTTTTCCTTGCTTCCTGTTCCTGCTCAGGATTTGCTGATCCCCCAGCTTGACATAGCACGGGGTTGGGAGCACCTCTGTCGCCCAAGAGCAGGATTTCAGCACGTGCCCTGGCCCCAGGCTCTGCAGAGCGGGGCCGGGCTCACGCCGGGGTTGTTTCTGCTCCTTGCAGGAGATTGACGGGAAGGCCCTGCATCCCTTGCTTTTCCTTGCTTCCTGTTCCTGCTCAGGATTTGCTGATCCCCCAGCTTGACATAGCACGGGGTTGGGAGCACCTCTGTCGCCCAAGAGCAGGATTTCAGCACGTGCCCTGGCCCCAGGCTCTGCAGAGCGGGGCCGGGCTCACGCCGGGGTTGTTTCTGCTCCTTGCAGGAGATTGACGGGAAGGCCCTGCTCCTGCTGCGCAGCGACATGATGATGAAGTACATGGGGCTAAAGCTGGGGCCGGCCCTGAAGCTCACCTACCACATCGACAAGCTGAAGCAGGGCAAGTTCTGAGCGGGCGCTGGGCAGGCCGGGCGCTGCCCGCGCTCGCCGGCC
>NW_010577539.1:2894-24909 GCF_000705375.1 Tinamus guttatus | reverse complement strand
CGCTCTGACAGCGCCATAGTGCAGCAGGAGATCGTGGGCCAGGAGCGCCTCTTCTACGGGGCCTTCATGGGCAGCGAGACCAGGAACGTGGAGTTCAAGCGGGGCAGCGGGGAGTACCTGCTGGGCACCCTCAAGCACCACGTCCGCAAGTACGTGTGCGCCTTCCTCAACAGCGAGGGCGGCAGCCTCTTCGTGGGCGTGGAGGACACGGGCTTCGTGCACGGCGTCCGCTGCGGGCACCGCGAGGAGGACCGCATCCGCCTGCTCGTGGACTCCATCCTCAAGGGCTTCAAGCCCCAGGTGTTCCCCGACACCTACAGCCTGACCTTCATCCCCGTGGTGAAAGCGGGCGACCCCGGCACGTGTCTCAAGGTGATCCGGCTGAGCGTGCGGGCGCCGCGGGCGCAGGCCGAGCTGCTGCTCTACGAGACCGACCAGGGCGAGGTCTATCTGCGCCGCGACGGCAGCATCCAGGGGCCGCTCTCCGGCAGCGCCATCCAGGAGTGGTGCCGGCAGGTAACGGCCCCAGCGCCACCGCTGCCATAGCCTTGGGGAGGGCAGGATGGAGGTGAGTCCCCCGGGCAGGGCCTGGGCTGGGGGCCGCATCCAGCCCCTGTTCCAGCTGGAAGGTGCTGGAGCGGGTCGTTCCCTGCACTGTTGTGCCTTGGTCGGGGCCCATGGTCCCCTCGCTCTCTGCCCCAAAGGACAGGGGTGCAGCGGGGCTCGGAGGGGGCTGGTATTAGCTGTGACAGGCAGGCCCTCCCCAACCTGCTCCTTGCAGCCCTGGGGACCCCAGCAGGTCTCACTGAGGGGGCCGATAGATGGATCAGCCCAGGACACGCACCAGGTTCCTGCTCTGGGAACAGTCCCGCTGCTGCGTGCTGGGACGGGGGCCTCAGTGAAAGCTCCAAGCCAAACGGAGGCTCATTTTATCTGTAAATATAACTGAATCCTTCAGTCGTCACCTCTAAACAAACAGCCATTACTGCTGCACCCCGAGCTACTGTGAACCCTCGTGGCCCTGCTCATGCAGCAAGGGCTGTGCTGGGGTTGAAGGTCCTGCGCTGGGACCCGGTGTTTGGTGGGGAACCAGATGAGAGCGTCAAAGAGCAGCTGCGCCCTGGGCAGCTGCATTGACCTGGCTGGGAAAGCGGCTCAGAGCGGCGTCCTGCCCGTCCCACCGGTTCAGCCCCGGGAAGCGCGTTAGGTCCGAGGTCCCCAGGAGATGCTGCAGTGACAGGGCTGCGGTGGTGAAACAGGCCAAGGGGCACCAGCACCTGGACCTGGCCAGTCCTGGGTCATCCCCAGAGCAGAAGAGACAGCCGGGGGCCCCCTCAGGAAGGGACAAGTGGGCTGGTAGCTCTGTCCCAGCCGCTGGCCCGCGGGGTGCGTGTCCTGGCAGGGAGCTGGGGCATCCAGCACAGCCAGCAGAACCAGCTCTCCTCTCCCAGGACAGCTCAGGGCACTCGTCTCTTTTTCCCTTTTCTGCCCCAATTCCGTCCCAGCCCCCGCCACTCAGGCTGGGCCCCACAGAGGGAGGGAGGCAGGAGCCTGGCTGAGGCTCTCCACAATACAACGTCCAGCTCAGGGGAGGAAGGTCTGCGCCAAGATGTTCCTTCAAAGACCATTACGAGGCTGCTCTGTGTCCACAGAAATGGTCGGGAGAATTGAAGAAGCTGGAGGAGAAGATAGAGGTGCTGCTGAAGGAGAAGGAAGATCTTCTGCAACAACTCAGGCAGCTGCAGAGCTCGCGGCCCAGGTCCAAAGTCTGCACCATTGCGTGAGCAGGGCTGGGGATGGAGAAGCAAGATGAGGAGTGTAAGGAGGAAAGCGCTTCCCTGTGCACCCTGGAGCCAGGACGGGCGGCGGTTGGCAAGGGCAGGGGCACCCGGGCCTCACTCACGGGCAGCCGGAGCCCCGCGCGGCTCGGGGCACCAGGGGTTGATTCCTCCGAGAGCTCCGGCTGCTCCTGCCGGGGAGCTCAGACACGAGGGCAGCAGCGACGCTGCCCTGCAGACCCTCCCCAGACCGCGCTGCTCCGCGGGGAGCTGCCCGAGGCCGGACACCAGGGAAGCAGCTCCCCAAGCAGCAGAGAACAGGGACACCCCTGGGCTGTGCAGGAAGTCCCCGCAGAGGGTCCAGGGCAGCTCGTGGCACGACTGCTCACAAACGGGTCGCTTTATTTCCCCTGCGCCCGGCCTCCCTCCCCGGTGAGCTGCGGGCTTTGGCCAGCTCCACGGACCGGGCAGCAACCCGGTACCGGTACCGAGGGCTGCCCTGGTGCAGGCCAGACCCACGGCCCCAGGGTCCCTCCAACCCTTCTCACCCCCCTCCCACCCCGGGCAGAGCTTTCTGCTCCTGCCCAGCACCGTTTTCCCTCCGGGGCTACAAACACGGAGACAGACAGGCGACTTCCTGACACTGACACTGACCCTTCTTGCACGTCCTTGACCAGCAGGTTTCCCCAGGGCTGACACTGGCTGAACCCAGCAATTTCAGCAGGGCAGCAGGAACACACGTGCTGCAAACCCAGCTAATCAACATCTTCTCGTTAATACTGGATTAACTAAAGATGCGACACTAGTTCACTTGTAGTTTTTTTCCTCCCCTCTGAAATAGGGAAACTATATGGCAAGCTCTTGGCTAGTTATTTATTTTTATTACAAATAAGCATTTCATGATGAAGTCAGTTACAGTTTTGGCCAAAATAAAGACATTTCATTGAAAAGAAAACAAAGACGCGCTACAGATCACGAACGGTCTCACACTGCTGAAGAACCAGCCATTTTATGGCCAGTGTTTCCTTCGTTACAGAGATCATCTCAACTTGGTCAATAATTTTTGCAGAACTGTTATAATTGGCACAACTGAAGAATGCTTCAAGCTTCCCTGGCTAAAAGCAGCTTCCTGATGTACATCAAATAATTAAGAAATGAAGCAAGAGGGAGTGTGAAAAATTCCACCTGGGAGGAGGCAGGACAGCGCGTAATGAAGTTTGGCACCAGGCAGTGTGAAGTCAGCACTCAGCCAGGCTCGAGACGTTCAGCTTTCCCCAACCTTCAATGGACTGAAGAGCTCTGAACACTCGACACTTCAGACAGCAGAGAAACTTCTTCCTTTCTTCTAAATATGCCAAAGACCAAAAATTGCATTGCTTACACTGCAGCGAAAGGCAGGAAAAAGAACAAAATAAAGGAACAAGAGTGCATCTTCCAGCCCGGCCTGCAGAGCCGAGCAGGGCGCCGCGGGACAGCGCACACCTACGCACTAAACCAGTAACACTGTAGGCAAATTGCTCCCCCCGTATCAGCAAACAGCAC
This sequence comes from Tinamus guttatus, assembly GCF_000705375.1. The sequence goes on along the minus strand of NW_010577539.1, from coordinate 21,589 downwards.
TCGTGCACTGCACTCGCAGCGCGGGAACACACGGGCTTCCGCCGCGTGAAAAAAGGCAAAGGCTCCAGTTCAAACTGAACGAAAAGCACCACGACCTGCTCGGTCCAAGGTAAACACACGGGAGCGTTTAAAGGCAGCATCGGAAAGTAGTTGGCTCTCTTCTGTACCTCCCCCTTGATGCAAGGAGTTGACATTTCCCAGCCTCAGCAGCAGCACCAGCAGAACTGGCGTAGGACGGGCTAAGGTTACACCTCCTTCCAGGCAATGATGGGGTTTTCCTGACAGTTTGGCTTTTTTCTTTATTTTTTTTTTCCCTCACATGATCCAAGCTAATTGCATCCCTGCAGAGTGACACCTCACAGCTGCCCGGGTTCAAGATTAACTCTTCTGGCCCAGAAACAAGGTTCTCCTGGTTAAAAGTTCAATGAATGCACCAAGACTGCCAGTGCCAAACACTTAAATACCACTGAAAAAAAAATAAAAACAACAAAAAAGACATCCTACCCAAATAAAGACTGCATAAAGCTTAGCAGGCCCATGTCTGCAGCACAGCAGAGCTGTGCAAAGAGCTGAACAAAGACAGCCCCCGCATCCAGGATCATCCAAATAATTCAATCAGTAATAAAAACTGCCCAGGGAGCAGAGAGAAATTGGAGAAAGCAACTCAGATGCCAGAGTACCCAAGACATAAACTTATGCTTGCATTACTATGCATCAGGAAGGAAGTGTGCGACTGGGTTCTTCCCAACACATTATATCTCATACCCAAACTTGTTTTCTTTCCTCTGAGATGGTGTGATGAAAGTCTAGAGATGCACGTGCTCTGATAAGCTCTCTGCCAGAAATAACCAGAATCCAGAGGAAATAAACAAGAGACAGAAGAATTGAGGAAATAAAGGGACAGGATTTCATAACAAAATTATAAAACCATAACTTAAGAAAGCCCAAAGCTGAGAGTGTTCAAGCTATTGCTGTAAGAATGCCTGGAAACTCGAATGAAGGCTCTTCTTTTCCAGCGAGGATCCATCTGGAGAAACAGAATGGAAAGGAGCAGGAATTAATGATCAAGAGGAACAGACAGGCAGCACCCAGCACACTGAAGTCTCTGAGCCCTACACACATCATCCCAGACGAACACGATGTTTGGGACATGACAAGACTCCTCTTTCCCCGATAAAAGACATCTATTAGCTTATAGGAAATGCTGTGGTCATTTTAAGAGCTTTAGAAGTCAGCATTTGAGTAAAATTTAGGAAGTGAGCACTGCAATTCTGAGGAATGGCCCTGGATGATTCTGAGGAATCTGGCTGTGCCAAAAGGAAAATCCTGATTTTTCTGCAGTTAACAGTTTGTTGAGCTCACACTTGCACCCGTTGCCCACTCTACCATTTTTAGGCCAATGTCTTCAGGGATGGTCATGACAGAAGTTTTGGGCTAACCCTCACTTTCACTCAGCAGTTCATGTAACAGGCACTTGAAGGAAGGAAAGAGGAAGGCCATGCTGGCCATGCTGACCCACTGGCACTGAGCAGTAAAATCCTGCTCTCTCAGGACGTGCATGTGCACAAACGGTGCTGAACTCATCAGAAAACCCTACACAAAAACACACAGCCAGAGCAGTGTGAAAAATGTTATGGACAAGGACATCTATTCCACAAAGGGAGAGGTTGTTCCAAGATCACCAGCAAGAAAATTGCAGTTAATTTTGAATGCTGGGGCTGAGCACCTCCCCTCCAGACAGGGCTGTGTATGCCCAAAGCTGAGTTTGCTCCCAAAACACTCAACTTCCTAAGTGCAATAACCCCTTGCTCAGCCTTGCCTCCAGTTTCAGCAGTGTGTGCTGTGTTTGTACTTGGTTTTGTTATTTGAGGTCAATCCCAAACTCCCACCTGTATTTTTATGCTTTATTATGCATCAGTTTGTGAAGGAAATACCCACCCACAGCTGTTACACAGACACGAGGTATTGTGCAGCCCTTGACACAGCTGGGCTGCATGTGTGAGCACCAGCTTTCCACTAACTGATCTAAAACATTCAAATGTTAGGAGGAAAGACTGGGCAAGGATTTTTTTCTATACAAGAATGGGTGGAGGTTATTAGAACTTACCAGGATTCAGTCATGATTTACTGATGGAAACTTCAGTTCTGTTATCTCTGAGTCAGGTGAGCTGCTGCCACTTCTATCGCTGTAGGTGTCCCTGCAGAATCAGAAAGGTTTTGGTTTATGGAGCATAAGCTGCTTTAGGGACCTATCTTTGCATGAGGAATTAGAGGGCATGAGGTTCTGAATGAGCTACCAAGCACTTGAGAAATTCCTAGGAAAGTCAACATACGTTTTTCAGCAAACATCAGGGAGTGTGGAATGAGTTTTTGAACAAAATCTCTGTAACCACCTTAAGGATTTTTGGAGGAAATAACTAGTAAGAAAATTTGGATCAGAAAGTTCTTATAGCTGTCTCTTTGGAAATGGGGCTCAGTTACAGTTAATTTTAAAGTTTGTGTATTTAATTTAATTTTATATGTATATATATGTAAAAGGTACTTTATGAAAAAAAAGCTAATCCAAATGAATTTCAATAAATAGGATAATAGGTGACTGGTTAACCATCCACAAGCCATTCTGTCATCTGAAGCTTCCCAGTAAGCGCCGATAACCAATAAACACTTTTTTTTCGGATCAGAGAATAAGTCAGATTGGAGGGGACTTCACGACACCCATAAAGCAGGTTCAGCCACGAGATCTGACCTGGCTGCTCAGGGCTTATCCGGTCACGTTTTAAAACCCTCCAAGGCCAGAGACTGCACCACACTCTGAGCAAGGTGCTCCAAAGCTTCTCTGACCTCATGGTGAAGATTTTCCTTGCATCCAGTCAGAACTTCTCGTATTTCAATTCACGACCTTTACGTTTCATCCTCCTGCCACGCACATCTCCAAAGAGCCTGTCCTCATCTTCTCCATCACCTGCTGTAGGGACCAGCCGGCTGCTGTGAGGTCCCTCCCCACCCTCCTGCTGCACAGGCCCAGCTCCTGCAGCCTCCCCTCATGGGGCAAGTGCTCCAGTCCCTGGACTTTCCTGCTTGCCCTTCCCTGGACTCCCTTCAAGTTTCTTATGTCTTGCTGGTACTGAGGAGCCCTCAGATGGACACAGGATTCTATCAAATGCCAAATCACTTCCTATCAACAACAGTGGTGTTCCTGCGTTCCTGTCCATACAGCCCAGGATGCTGCTGGCCTTCTTTGATGCCAGGGCCTATTGCTGGCTCATGTTCACCTTGCTGAACAGCTTCCACGGGCCTTTTCAGCAGGGCTGGTCCCCAGCCGCAGCACAGACCCCAGCCTGTGTGACTGCAAGGGGCTCTTCCTACCCAGGTGCAGGACTTTGCACTGTCCCTTGTTGGGTTTCCTGAAGTTCCTCCTGTCAGCCCATTTCTCCAGTCTAGGTCCCTTTGAAGGGTGGTTCTATCTCCAAGTGCATTGACCATTACCCCCATTTGTGTCATCTGCAAACCTTATGGGAGTGCAACAATGAGACCCACCCCAACATCTAATGAGGGTTACAGCAGCACAGGAATAACTACAAGCACAGGCTGACCTATAACTGCCATGAATATTTTAGATTGTAAGATAAACATGAAATATTTTGTTATCACAATGGCCAAAGACTCCCACAGCAGGATATACTAACCTAGGATGCTACAGCAGGGAGAAAATTAAACTCCTCTGCTGCAAGAAGCTATTCCAGACTCCATGTGCAAAAGCAGGAAGTTAAAATATCCCTCAACCCCTAGAGCATCAAAATGCAGCATCTCACTTGAACCAGGGCACACCCTTTAAAGCAACAAGTTTCTGAAAGATCAATCTGTGCCCAGCACTTGAACAAGGAACATGGAGAAAACACTGTGAGGTCTCCAGTCATCTAGAAAAGCAGGCCTGGCAGCAGTTTCTGCAAACAATGCAGTTCCCAATAGGAATTGGGAATCCCAATTCCCACTGGGAATTCTGCAAACTTGGTCTCTCTGAAGTCAAAGCCTACAGTGGTGCAGTGCAGCTCTATGGCAGTCAAAATCAAAACACAAAACAGTAGGTTTCAATGAAAGAGTGGAGGAAGAGGTGCTCACGAGTGCAGCAGCACGCCCGGCTCTGTGCCAGGAGGATGGTCTCGTTGGCATTGCAGGAGAAGGCACTGCCCTGGGAATGGTCACAGCCTCATTTCAACCTACCTGGGCGAGAGCCTGCAGCCCTTCTGCAGATAATGCGTGAGCCTCCCCGCCGACGCCAGGAGGAGGCCGAAGTACGGCGGAGATGGCTTGATGGGTCTGGAAAGGAACTCGGGGTGATACTGCACGCCAACGAAGAAGGGATGCTCTGAGGGGAAACACAGAACACACACACTGCACATCACGTCGCTCCGTAAACCTGGCCTTGCTCACAAGACCCTTCTGATAACCACAGGGAACTGGTGTTTGGGAGGCCACGTTCAGTGCAGCTGAATATCCACTTCGTTCTGCAGTTAAAGGGGCTGAGCAAGTTTCAACCCTGCTGATAGGCAGGAATTGTCTTTCATATTCTGTCTCTTGTTGCTAAATGGACAGGCCCATGGGATGTTTTTTAGTCTCATTCACGATATCATTTTATGGATGCCATGGTTCTGGAAAAGAACCTGCACTGGTCCTTGCTCCAATGGAAATACCTCAGAATCCAACTGTGTAAGGACTCACCATCCAACTCAACCACTTCCATTCGCTCTCCCTCCTCATCCTGGCCTACAAATTTCAAGCCCTGCTCTTCAAAACAGCTCTTCAATTCTGGATTGACCTAGAAGACCAGAAACAGGAAAACCCATCAATCTCTTGTGTGCTTGGATTCAACAAGAAAAGCACAAAACCCAGAATAGCATTTTTACCTCAAATCTGTGTCTATGCCTCTCTTCCAAGAAATCATGATCCCCATATAGCTTCCCTACAGCAAAAGAAAAGTTACTGTCTTAGAGCAAATACCAAGCACAGTTCATGTGTCACCAAGTTAACATGACCAGTGTCCAGAACCTGCCATTTCCAGGGAGATCAGATCGACCCATCTCCATCTCATTACCAGAACAAATCCACCACCACCTTCCACGCAAGGATGCCTCAACACTGGCTCATTCCCTAAGTAGCACTTCCCTATACCCCCCATCCAGGCACCTTATTCCCAGGAATCACTTCCAACAGAGGTAAGAAATGCCATACTCATGATCGAATTCTTGGTTTGGAAGAGGGTTCTTCTCTTGCCAAGCCTCATGGTCCCACCCATTTGCCCAGGATTATGTTCTGGCATGTCTATAACCTGGGAAAAGCAGTCAGAAAGGGAGGTGTAATGGAGAGAGCAATAACAGTCTCAGGCAGATTCTGAAACATTAACAGGAAAAAAAAAGTGAAAATCCACAGAGAAAACAAGCAAATCAACCCCAAGAACACTGTCTGGACAAGGCAAACCAACAGGACTAGATTAGCAGCTGAGGCTTATTCTAATAAAAGCTAATGAACAGAACATCCAGAAGGCTTGCAGGCATTTGGGAGGCTTTAGCATAAGAAATGGTCTGAATCAAAGCCTACACAGAGGTTCTGCTGTACTAACAATGTATTATTTATTAAATTAAAGGTTATATAGAAAAAAAAAAAGAAACAGCTTCAAAGAAGCAAAGCACCAAAATGAGAGACACGATAAATAACCTCATAAGCATGTTTTTTGGAAACCTTTTCCCTTTGAAGTAGCATTCTGATTTATAATTAACACCAGACAGTGTGATAGGATCCTGGCTGCAGCACATGCAGCCTGCAGTCTGAGAATTTTAAGTATAAAAATCTGGCCACATACACATTTTTCAAAGATTTTGTGTCTATGTTCATTTCTAAGTTTATAATTAAACACTGTTAGGCAGTGAAATTTGGATATCACCAAATCTTTCCTGTTTACTCTGTGAATTTTTTAGTTCTTAGAAAACCTCTGGCTTTATGAAAAAAGTGTACATAAAAAAAGAAAAAATGTGGTTTACTTAATGTAAGCACAAAAATCTTAAGACGCAGCAACAGCCTTGGGGTTATTTAAACAAAGACATTTTCTCTTTGTATCAATAAGTGATAAAGAAACTCAAAACCCACAAAACATGCTAATCCAAGCTAAACCAGCAGAGAGGCATATACTCACCACTGGATGTGTAGTTTTAGGGTCAAATTCTGTGGAGTTAGCATCTGCAATGTCATATTTATAGGTTAGAAGTGCAAAATCCCTCACAGTCCAACGCATGTGGGGCAGCTCCCAGCTACTGCTGTGTCTCCTACCCACACGCCTGGCAGTGGGTAGGACTCTCCACCAGCTGCTGGAGGTGACTTTCTGAGGCTGCCCAGAGTTTCCAGTATCAGGGAAATCAATGCTGGTGAAGGCAGCAAGATTCACCAAGGATGAGGGAAGGAGCGAGCATACAATAGCTTACAGTACTAACTAAAATAGGGAAGGAGAAGGGAAGAGAAGGGCTCTGAGATATTTCCCCTCGCCTTCACTACTAATGAGACTCAGAACTAGGTCAAGGGACTAAATACAAAATACAGTAAAGGGAGCTTTGACAACAGGAACTTAATTCAGGCAGCAGAGCCCAGAAAGCAGCTGAGCTCTCTGGAGCACGTGCAAATGCCTGGTCAGCTGAACTGCTTTTTGATCTTCCCTCCTGCTGGCTATAATGCCACCACACAAAGGGCATTTTACATGTGAATTTTAGCAGTTAAAAAGAAAATCTCCTTACTCATCAAAAATAAAAAAGTTTATTTTCAACCAATTAAGAAATTACATAAACCCACAAAGGTTTCTGCATAATTACCTTGCCAACCGAGAACACTGCGTGCAAATTCCACAACTGCTAGCTGCATTCCCAAGCAAACGCCTGCAGAAGGAAAGGCAGAACAAGCATCGAGTCAGGACAAGGACCACAGTGCCTGCACTACAAAGCAGAAACACCTTCCCAGAGAGTACTGGGTCCAGTTTTGGGCTCCACAGTAGAAGAGGGATGTGGAGCTGCTGGAGAGAGTCCAGCGCAGGGCTACAAGGATGACCAGGAGCCTGGAACATCTGCCCTGTGAGGAGAGACTGAGGGAGCTGGGCCTGTTCAGCCTGGAGAAGAGAACGCTGAGAGGGGACCTGATCAGTGTCTATAAGAACCTCAAGGGAGGCAGTGAGGAGGATGGTGCTGGCCTCTTTTCACTGATGGCTGAACTAGAGGTAATGGCCACAAACTGAAACATCAAAAGTTCCACAGGAACTTAACAGTGAGGGTGACAGAGCACTGGGACAGGCTGCCCAGAGAGGTCGTGGTGTCTCCCTCTCTTGAGATCTTCCAAACCTGCCTGTATGTCACCCTGTGCCCCTGCTCTGGGTGTCCCTGCTGGAGCAGGGGGTGGACTGGATGATCTCTAGAGATCCCTTCCAACCTCAACCATTCTGGGATTCTCCGATTTTTACTGGATGAAAAATTTCTCTCACCTAAAAAGGGTTTTTTCTGTTTTCGTGCCCAGGAAATAGCTTGAATTTTGCCTTCAGTTCCTCGAACGCCAAATCCCCCAGGAACCAGAACTCCACTGTGGAAGGAGGAAAAGGGTGCATTCAAATGGGGCCCACCAGCATCTCACCTCCAACCCTGTATCACATCCCCTCTAAAAAACCTTGAATTTACAGGCCTAGGTGATTCACTGTTGAAGAAAAGTCTTAAAGTGCCCTAAGTGCCAAGACCCATCTGCAGGACAGTTTCTATATGATCTCATGCAAGCTGCCACAAAAAAAAAGCACGCAAACAAAAACACCCAGATTTTTCAAGGAAACATTTTCCAAGTACACATTTAACCTTCCTTGAGATCTTCCAAACCCGCCTGGATGCCACCCTGTGCCCCTGCTCTGGGTGTCCCTGCTGGAGCAGGGGGTGGACTGGATGATCTCTAGAGATCCCTTCCAACCTCAAACATTATGGGATTCTCCGATTTTTATTGGATGAAAAATTTCTCTCACCTAAAAAGGGTTTTTTCTGTTTTCGTGCCCAGGAAATAGCTTGAATTTTGCCTTCAGTTCCTCGAACGCCAAATCCCCCAGGAACCAGAACTCCACTGTGGAAGGAGGAAAAGGGTGCATTCAAATGGGGCCCACCAGCATCTCACCCTCCAGCCCTGTATCACATCCCTTCTAAAAAACCTTGAATTTACAGGTCTAGGTGATTCACTGTTGAAGAAAGTCTTAAAGTGCCCTAGCTTAAAGTGCCCTAAGTGCCAAGACCCATCTGCAGGACAGTTTCTATATGATCTCATGCAAGCTGCCACAAAAAAAAAGCACGCAAACAAAAACACCCAGATTTTTCAAGGAAACATTTTCCAAGTACACATTTAACCTTCCCAATAAAGCAGGCTGTAACAGAATGGTTTGTGTTGCATGACCCACATCCTCTGCACCAAATAGCTGTTTGAAAACTCACCCAGACTGGTGAGACTTTCTAAAAAGCTTATGTTGCACTGAGATTCCTTTTCTTCCTTTTGCTCTATCAGGATTTGCCAGGACCTAGCCTTTTCCCTTATTTCCTCTAGCTTTCTGTCTCCTCGTACTCATAACCAGCTCCCCTGCTGTTGCCTTTGACAACCTCCCTCACTTATTTGATACCTCCTAAATTTTACAACTTCTTCTAAATTTAGCATGAGTTCTCTAGGGCAGCGACAGAACGTGTTGGCCCAGTGCCTAATAAAACAGTGTCTGGCAAATCTCATCATTCTGAAACCATGAAGAGTAGTAAGTTTATCAGACATTGTTGGAGGAAATGGCCAGATTATGAGAGTCTTACTCAGCACCACACAGCTTCTGCCACGCTTCATGGTAGCGGACAGGTTCTTCCTGCAGAGTAGCTGGCTCCAAGTCAGCAGAATCAATATACTGGGGAAAAAAAAAATCAATAAATGATGATGAGACATAGCCACAAGTGTGCAAACACTAACTTCTGCATGATTCTTACTACATGAAGGTATAATTCCGCCTGGAAAGTTCTGGACTGTGTCCTATACATCATGCATGAAGTCCTCAGGACCCCGCTTCATTAAGCACAAAGCCATCATGGGGCACAATGAACATGACAGGAACATACAGCAGTGCAGACAGAAATAATCACACAAGTAGAAATAACAGAAACCCAATCTCATCAAATATACATCAACGAATCTTCAAGAGGGACTGAAGAGCAAATAGGATATTGTGAAGCATAGTGTGTTTCAATTAAAGAATGCTATGATCAATGTTACACATAAAGAAAACTGCAGATTTTTAAGTTCTCCAGTATCTTTGGACTTCTGGATGTTTCGCCCATCTGCAAACCTTTTAAACAACTGTTTTTCTCTTTTTTTTTAGACTTGTAATCTTGCTAAACAGTTTTTTAACCTGACATAAAATCTTCATACACAGGACATGAAGAATCTATTCCCCTTCTAAACCAGATACATACAGTTTTGTCAGGAACTATCCATAGAAACATCCACATACTTTTGACCCAAGTCTAATAAAATCAACAAAAGAGAAAGAAGAAAAAAATAGGGCAGGTTCAAAAGGTAGCTTAGACTTAAACACTGCTGTTATAAATCAAACACCTGTTTCCATGATTCACTGGCATCACAAATTTACTTGGCATTTGTAAAAGTGCACTTACATGAAAGTAAAGTTTCAGACAACAGATATGTATTTCATCTCTTCAGAACATCTAGCCGTGATCAAGACCCTTAAAAGCATCTGTGCTGCCAGCCAACGTTAAGACCTTAATCAAGCATGAGGTAGAAGCATCATAAAATCTGACAGTACCACAGAATTAACAGCAACGACCCTTGAAAAGGATCGCTTCCAGCAACTAACACAAATTAAAGCATCAGTGTCCTCTTCTAATATATCCACTGCTGTATCACAGTGCAACACGCAGCTCCGAGCACTGAAGAGCTCTGAGCAGCTCTACAGACACCCTGTATACCTTACCAGGTGAAAGCTGGTGTGCTTTTGCCTGACAAAAGATGTTTTCATACCGTAAACCAAGGGCAATTTTAAAGTTCAGTGGCTGAATCAACTTTGTCTTACTGCCTATGGATATGTGATCAGCCTGTTTAAGGTGGATGGCACTATGGACAGCACTGTAGGAGGAAAAGAAAAACATATATGTGTATACATACAAAAATACATACATACCTTGATATCAAGTTTGTGGTTGATAGCCAGTGCAGAATGTTCTAAGGCTTTAATGACAGAGGCGTAGGAATCTGAAAACTTGGTGTATTTGCCAACAAGTGCAATGGAACATGTTTCAAGGAGACGGTCATACCTAAACAACAACAAAACTTGGGTTGTTTCATCATTAACAGGAAATGCTGGTAAGAGATGGCTTAAAATCTATTCAGATTTTCAAGCAGCATAAGCATCTGGCCTCTTGAAAGCCTGTCCAGCTACAGGCACAAACACTTTGGAAGAGCTGACTTATTATAACAATTATGACTTAAAACACATGAACAGGCATGGAAGAAATAAAAATCAAAGATAAAGAAAAAAGAAGTTGCAGAAAGTTACATTTATCTTCTCTCTTACAATACACTGAAAAACAATTTTGAATAGATCCAGAAAGTCTTTTCAATAAGTTGTATTAGATTCAAAGTCAGCAGTAAGCTATTGAGAGAGAGGATCAAAGCACAACTCTGCACATGTTTATATGGAACAGCCTCTTCCCGCACTGCTGACTGAGTTCCCTTCAGCAGCTAGAAATACAGAAAGCTCTTCAGGATGCCTGCAGCTGCACTCCCTGCACATGTGGATCCTCAGCACTGGCAGTAGAGGATTTGTGCAGCATTCTTGTTTAGAGCTGTTTGTTTCAGAGTTGCTGGGTCTGTACAAAGAAGCCATTTACTGAGGGCATTTACGAGATTTTCTACAGTTGTGGCCTGTGTTGTCACTACTGCATATAAATAAAAGGGTAGCACCTTGGTCTAGAGAACGGATTTCTTATAAGAAAGAAAATATTTAAGGCTTCCAACAGGGCAGGGATATTGATTAAAAAGACTCAACTATTTCTCCAGAAACAAGCAGTCTTTTCCCCAAAAGAAGAGAGCACTGTATCCTAAGAGTCTCAGACAGAACAATTACAAAACAGTTGCTCAGCATGCCTGAAAACATACTAAAAAAGCATATTTTTATTGACACTCTTAATGACATGTAGGTAGGGCTAAAAATGGACTTCAACAAGTCATTGTAACACAGGCCTTTCCATATAAAAAGAGGGGACAGACTATCTACCTTCAGGTTATTTCAAACTCGTACTGACACAGACAGTACATGACCAATAAATAACAAGGAACACAACAAAACGTCTAATAGGATTGGATTTTTATGCTGATAACTTTGTTTTTTCCCAAAAGTGAACCATCTAGGAAGCAAAAGGATTAAAAAAAAAATGTAAACGTCTAATAGGATTGGATTTTTATGGTGATAACTGTTTTTTCCCAAAAGTGAACCATCCAGGAAGCAAATTAATTAAAAAAAATGCGGGAGGGAGAGGTTTAAGAGTACTGGAAGAACATGATGCCAACATTGATCTCCCAATAATCAATGACTTAGACTCCCAATAATCAATTAGAGAAACTAATCTGCAGTTTTAACCCAAATGTTGAGCTCACCTGTCAGCCATTTCCTTCCACTTCATGAGCATCCTCCTGGGCTGCCTCTCAATGGGAAGGTAGAGCCTGTGTCTGAAGTAATCAACAACTCCCTGCTCCTCTAACAACAGAGGAACCCGGTATATAGAAGAGACATCATGAACACAGATGACCTGTTTGAAAAATATGAACGTTGTTAAAACAGATCTAAGTGCCTATAAAGTTATTTTTAGACAGATATTCAGAGACCTTTCATCTCTGGAGGACAACCATATGACCACTTTCCACGCTTCCTCTACGAAATAACATCTGTTTCATTGTGTGAATAGCTTATCACTAGTTTCCGTATACTTGAAAAGGTCTCCCATTACTTCTTCCCAAGCTCTTTGATTTCCCAGAGGACTGGACTGCTCACTGGAGCCTTGGGAAGGGCTGTGACAGGCTGATACAGCAATAAAAATCAGCTACTGTGCAAGCGCGGAGCCAAGTTGAGCAAACACAGAAACTTCTCTCATGATGTGTTTTTCTTGTAATTCTAATGGCAATCACAATTAAACTGGCAATAAGTCTAGTCACTCCAGCTCTTTGTCCCTCTGCCTGAAGAAAAATCATCAGTTTTTGGGAACAAAGGCCTTCATACTTTTGGAATGACACCTCCAGTATAAACAGGGTCATTTAGCCACCAATTTTGCTCCATCTTGGCCTCGGCTCTCAGTGTGATTACAGCCTGGTGAAATGCATGACCTTAACTCAGCAATTACTTTCCCAGCTTGTCATTTATCAAACTTAGACCAAAATTATATGTTGAAACCTAAGTCATTTTTAGGCGAATGCAGAATATTTACATCAGCAGCTCTAGTTCTCTGAGATAGACTTCAGCAGAAAAGGAAACATGGCTGGACAACTGCCACGTGTTCATCAAGAACTCAACCGTACTTGAAGGATCAGAAACATCCTGGCACAACTACTTTTAAATCATCACTTCTCCTAACTCAAATGAAAGCAGAGTTCAACACTCCACTGCTAAAACACCCAAAATGCAATTTTCCTACATTGTAATCAATGGCATTTAATTCTTAATTCAAACAGAACCACAATTAGAGAAATAACTATGTAAAATTGTACTAAATTCCTGGAAAGTGACTGACTAGAGCCAATATACTTACAACTGCTGGTCAGCAGAAGGTAGTATAGGTGGATATTGGGCTGATGGCATATCAATATAATAGCTAACTAATTCTGAGTGTAAAACATGAAACTATGAGGCTAAATTTGAACTTACTTTATAGGAAATTAATAAAAATGACTAACTAGATCATACAATTGTGAAGTGATATTTCATATTTCACAGAAAGACATAATCTTACAAGCTATAGCTTGATTTCAACGGCCTCCCTTGGTTTATACTACACAGGTTACTTTTTGTATAAAACACTAACATGGAATTTTACATAACATTCAAGGGAAATAAGACTCCTCTCAAACAGCATTTAAACTTTCCTGTGCAATTTCTTCTTGGACAATCTTGGGCAGAAGAATAATATTGTGAGAGAAGCCATGTACAAAATACATTCACACATCCTTCTAATCCAATTCTGAGCAAATACTCTTTGGACTCTAAATACTGAAAAAATCTCATTCTTCTTTGTTCACGGAAGGTATTTGGAAAGGTAAACAAAGTCTAAATCAACTACTGAGAAAACACCTCGGTTTCCATAAATTGCTCTAAGCCTCCTAGAGCATGTCTACCTATTCAGGGAATCTGCACGCTGGCGTAAAAGGAGTCTTTCTTTATCGTTTACGGATTTAAGGAATGCAGTAAGACAAACAGGCAAATGAATTATGCAGTTACCAAAAGGCAGAGTTAGAATGCAACAACATTACACTTCAGATAAAGCTCCACTCTCAAGCATTTGACAAACAGCTAGAATGTTTATTGTAAGGAGGTACAGGGTAGACAGCAATCGTTACCTGTTCTGGTTCAACATGACAGAACATGGAAATCTTTTCTTTTACTGAGGTATCCAAAGGAGTGGAGCACCTGCAAACAATCTAAGAGAACAGCAACATCAAGGCTAAGAAGTGAAACAGAAGTATTTAGACATTCATATAACAAACCTCTAAAACAAGCTGCCTTTATTCAAAATCTCCATGACTGGGGAGGGGGATGATGACGGCTGGTTAATTTTATTTGTTTATTTTTGTGTATTATTTGTTTACTTATTTGTTTATTACCAAAATGAAAGAACCCTCAAGCACAGCACTGTTCAGACTAGAAGGTTGTTGCAACATGCCAGCTCTGTATTTTCAAATTCAAAAGCAGGTAGTAAATCTTACCAAATCTGGTGAGAGACCAAGACCCCTGAGTTCACGAACACTGTTCTGGGTGGGTTTAGTCTTCTGCTCTCCTGTAGAGCTGGGCTGGTCAGAAAAAAAAACAATTTTTAATACTAATTTCTGATGACATGTAGCAAAGATTTACCAGGTTGCTCTCTACCCTATTCATCATATAAAGCTTTGACTCACTCTCTAAGATATTTCACATGAGCTTTGAATACCCCTGCATAAATCACTTTAATCTCAAGGACTGAAAGCAACAAGCAGAAACCAGCGCTTCAAGTCTGCACAGTAAACACAAGCATATTATACTCAAGGTAGAAGAGATCAGATATCCTAAGGTTTCTACCCACTGCTCCCTACAAATACCTAATGTTTAAAACTGCTAATTTTCTCTTCCTAAATCATATGACCTGGAGAGAATGAGAAGGAAGAGCAAAAAGATTCATTAGTAGCTCCATTGAGTTGCTGTGTCTACTCATGCTCTCTAGTACTACTAACATAACCAGGGAAGAAATTACTGTCAGCAGGAGCAGGAGATTTTTAGTGGGGGAGGTTTAGGGGGCAAGGGAAATTATCTTCAAAATAACAGGGCAGTTAATAGAGAATTCCACAACCAAATGAGGTTATATGACATAGCTACATAGCATAAAACACTTTCATGTGTTTCTTGTATTGATCAGAGCTCATCCCAAATAACTGGCACATAAGGCTATTATATAATTGTTTTTGATGTCTATTTAATTTGACTGCTATCACATCACAGCTTCACAATACTGATTGTTAGTTAAATTTACGAACCAAGGACAACTGCTATGGCTTACATACTGGTCAGATTTGAGAGTTTATGAAACTGCTGTTGAAGATCAAAACAAGAAGAAAAATACTGTATATAAAAAAATGTTAGGTAACCGCATTCTGTTTTGAAATTACAAAACTAATCCAAATTATTTCATCAATTACAGACAACGTAAATCTTGAAGAAAGAACAGACTCTAACAGAGGTAGTAAAGATCTCCACGAAGAGCTTGGAACGTGATCTATTAGCAAGTTCAAATGTCTGTAAAATCTGGCTATTATTACTGAATTTTACATTTAGCTTTCTGGAGTGCAATTCTATACAAATGAAGGGAAAAGTTTCATCACTAGAAAGCAAATTTAACTCCAAAAGCCAAGAGAAAATTATATAAACTACAGTTAAAGATGCAAAACTGAATTTGCTGTACTCCCAACAGTCTTACAGCAATACGCTTTGAAAGTTTCTGTTTACTTCTTGCAAACCTTTTTTTGGAAATGTAACTATTTTATACATATTATATATATATATATATTCTAGAATTCTTTATCTCTATTTCTTACAGAAGTTTCTACATACAGAAATACAAATACAACTGTGTCTTTAGAGATAGTGTTTCTGATATGAAAACATTTTAGGTCCTCACCTGGGGAACTAGACTGACATGAATATTACAAAAATTCTCTCTTTTGGCTTTGAACTGAAACTGGCGGAAGGCTTCAATGAAAGGCATGCTCTCAATATCACCTACTGTTCCACCAAGCTAAAAAAAGCAAAGAAATTTAAAGTTAAACTTAATACCAAAACTTCCTATATTAAACTGGTAGCTAAGACATGCAAAAAACATAAAAGGATCCTAAAACACATCTCCAGCACATCCCCCTGTTTCCTTATAGGAGCAACAGTGCCGGTATGAGACGCATCACGATTTGCCAGTTGTAGGCAGAATTTCCACAGTGTCCAATCTACCCCAACTACTGTTTTATCTTTATGACTTTTCTCAAACCAAAAGGCCATGAGAAAAATAGCTTCTCAAACAGGCAGCATTTCTCCAGGGATAGATAGAAACAGCTACTTACTTTGCCTCTCTTCTCTTTTCAAAGACCTAGGTACTGAAATGCTTGTGAACCACTATTTCAAATCCCCCAAATTATCCTTTATGAACATTAGGTGGCACTGAGAGCCAGAGTTTCTGCTGGTTTAAGTAACTAGAAAACCTTTGCTTGTATTTTGGACACAGGCAGGAACAGAGACACAGACATTCACTGGAGCAGTGTCAAGCTCATGTATGTTTTAAAAAGCAGTTCAGGATGCAGAGTTACAAATCCCGGAACAGGAATGGAGGGAGTCCCATGTCACCGTGACACGAGCGCTCTGACAGCCGCCCTCTCTGCCACGTTACCCAGGCAGAGGCACCAGCTCCGAGCCTGAGCCCTCCTGGATTTCCTCTGGCAGCAGGACAACCCGTTCAGAGCACAGGGAAGAGAACAGGATTTGTCACCTCTAACCTGTGTGGTTGTTTTCAGAAGTCCCTGTCTGAGCTAGTCACTCCAAGGCTCTCTTTACTGCCAAGGAGGGAGGAAAAAATGCTGATTTACCTGACCCACCGCTTTCCACCAAGAAAGAAGAGGGCAGAGGATGATTAACTCAGACTTAAATGTATAAAGCCAGAGAAAAAGAAAGGCATTCTCCAGGCTTAACTCAGATTATACTGATTACACATTACTCAGAAAATAAAGAACTTGAAAAACACAAATATCCAATACCCCAGTCTTTCCCTCTGTGGTTTCATTTACAAAGCATTTATATCACTACAGCAAATATGCCAGCTTAGCAAGGGGGATTTCTAACTAGCTCAACAACATGCAAAACCGAACATCACTGAAAAATACTTTTTATTAAGCAACCTGCTGACATTTCAGTTTACTTCATGCAGAAGCAAAATTATATGTTTAAGGGCTACAGACCTCAATTACGCACACTTGGGGTTCAATGCCATCTTCATCCACAGGAATTCGTGCCTGCCTCATCACCCATTCTTGTATAGCATCTGTGATGTGGGGTACAACTGGAAAAGAACCAACAGCAAAGGTTTTAAAGCCACAACCTATGCACCTTTCTCTCTTTAAATTATAAAGCAAATGCCTGAAAATAACAAGCAGTACTTCCCAAATCACTTCAGTACAGATTTGGCCTTTAAAGAAGAATGCATTTTTAAAGTGGTTATTCTTGGCTATGATTTACAAGAGATGGGCCTTGGCAGGAAATGTAATCCTACTTCCATTTAAACACATGTAAGCAATGTTTCCTTTAAGCTGCAAGATTCCAGTACAAGCAGTTCCATGCACTAAGCAGAGAGAATTATTCTATTTTAAAACTGTCTATAAAAATCTTTATCCAAAGTAACCAAGGAGAATGTTTAAAAATGGAAGAGAGTGACCTAATCCTCAAGGATCCTTTACGTTTTCT
The DNA here is from genome assembly GCF_000705375.1 of Tinamus guttatus. The sequence goes on along the minus strand of NW_010577539.1, from coordinate 4,308 downwards.
AATGAAATGACAACATTCTCTAAACGAGTTATAAAAAGCAATAACCACCTTAACCAGCTAGCAAATCATCCATAGGTGTATTAATGAGAAGTCTGTTCACATTTATTATTTGCTGGATTGGAAAACTGGATCCAAGAGCAGCACACAGGTCAAGATACACAGTGTGCCACTAAGCACTGGTAGGTTTCAAGGGTCTTACAGGTAACTTGATTCATTAGGGCACACACCACTATCACTGCCCTGGTGTGCCTCCCTCTTCCTCTTTTAAAGAATAACAACCACCTCCATAAGCACAGTGTAATCAGACAAAATACCTGAAGTTAAGATGAAATACGAAAGCACCCAAGTGAGATAAAAATATGTAATGTATTTCTGAGCATCGGAAATGAAGCTTCACATCACCTTGGACAGTTTTGCCAAGATAGTCTCCCTTCCTCTCCTTGTTAATGACATACTGATAAATTTTCCCAGTAGTCAGGTTGTTGTCTTTGGTGAGTCGGATATCAAGAAAGCGCTCATAGTTGCCAAGGTCCAGGTCCACTTCCCCTCCATCATCTAGCACGAACACCTCCCCTGCAGCACACAGAAAAAGGCAAACACACATCAAGAAAAACTTCTTTCCTGTGAGAGTGCCAGAGCCCTGGCACAGGCTGCGCAGAGAGGCTGTGGAGGCTCCTGCTCTGGAGATCTTCAAACCCACCCTGTGTCCCTGCTCTGGGTGTCCCTGCTGGAGCAAGGGTTGGACTGGATGATCCCTAGAGGTCCCTTCCAACATTAAGGGTTCTATGATTCTATGATCAAGGAGACCAGCACATTGGGCAAGAGCTGGAAGAATTATGTGTAATGAAAGAGCTGCTTTATTGCTGCGGCAAGTGTAGGAGTGGCTGCTAAAAGCGTTGCCTAAAGAAAAGGAGCGATATATTGAGAGCTAAACCCCTGGACACAGGCAGCAGTCTCACAGATTGCAATGATTTAAGACGATGCTCAAGGTCCCTGAGAGCACATCTCCGCTCTCTGGCTCCTGGGATCATCCCCGTCATGGTGACAGCTCGGCTTAGCCATACGGTCACGTCCTCAGGACCAGGCACCAACACTTCTGCCATGAAAAGGAGCTCGATCCCTGCCAGGCAGGCACAGTCCGACGGGAAGAGCCTGGAGAGCAGCTCAGGACCCCGTCCTGGCCCTGCTGCCCCCACTCACCGTGCTCGTAGGGAGAGAAGGTGCCGGCATCGATGTTGATGTAGGGGTCGATCTTGATGGAGGTGACGTGCAGCCCACATGACTTGAGGATGGTGCCGATGCTGCTGGCAATGATGCCCTTGCCGATGCCCGAGATCACGCCGCCCGTCACCAGGATGTACTTCATCTGCCTGGCTGCCTGCGGCCGCCACACGGCTCAGCCTGGATCAGCACC
>NW_010577537.1:99778-150221 GCF_000705375.1 Tinamus guttatus | reverse complement strand
AATAATAATAATAATTAAAAAAAAACAGTCTGTAATAGGTGTTAGAAACCTAGTAAGTCTTTATTAACTATAGAGGATAGCTGTTTTCATAATAATACTACTACTGTTTTCAGTAACACTAAGCGTATATTTTGTAATTCATTGTCCTTCAGTTTAAGCACAGTTTCAAGAAACTTTAAGTAGTGGAAAATGATTTATGACCTGGATATTTTTATGAAACAATCATTTTATCTGGCTGCACACACTATGGTAAGTGCTCTGGCTAGCTAAAACTACTTTAACATGGAGAAACATTCCTATCTTCTAATGTTCTAAGATTTAGTTTTTATTATCAGCTGAGTAACTTTTCTAATCAGATGTACTAAAAGCAGTTTCTGTCCTCTTATTAGAGAGGTTCTTAATGTTTTAAAATTTTTTAAATGAAAATTTATGCCACATTTCCAAGATGCTGGAGAATAGAAGTATATGATAAACTACCAGCAACATCCCATTATTAGTGCTTCATGGGTACTCAAAAGAAATCTTATCCTGGGGTAAGCTGTGAATAACCAAGTTCTTATTTGAACTGGTCAAGGAACAAATACGTCTCTCCTAGTCCCAGATGAAATAGGCAGAAGGAAATCTGCAACAAATATACTTGTTTTAGTTGGCAGGTTTAAATAGCATCATAAAATTCTGAGCATGATATCTTTGCAGACTGTAACTACAAACAGTATTGCGTGTGTTTTTGGAGGGAGGTATATGAAAATGAATCCTCTCTCAGTTTGCAATGGTTGTTTATCAATGCCACTTCTACGAACAAAGTATTATGATTACTGCTATCACTGTAAAATGTATTCTCAATATATGATGCTTTGGAAGACTTACACATGAAAAAGGTACATTACCACAGGGGAGCCTATCCCTTTTGGTGCTCAGCTTTCAGACTCAGCACTATTTCAGTGCAATGAGCTCCTCACACCAAGTGCTCGGCATCTGTCATGACACAGTCAATGCAAACGCAATGCAAACTCACTCCTGTGTTGCAGCATTTTCCTGGGAAGAGTGAAGAAGGATCAGCAGTGATGGACAGAATATGCTGGCTGGATTCTGAATAACAAATCCAAAACTCAACTTTAAATGGCCCTAGGAAAATCTACACAACTCCCCTTGACTTCGGTTGTTGCGGAGACTTGTGGATCAAATGAAAATAAATGCAATATTGTTAGTGTTACAGACAAATAATTCTGGGTCTGGATTTAAAAATGTCCTCCAACTAAAGCCACATGCAAACATACTGCAAATGTGAACATATGGCTTGAAGCAAGGCCCAGAGGTTTCCAGCCCTGAGGCTGGCTAACAGTCCAAATGAGCCATGAGTAATGGCACATCCTTCCTTCCTTGCAGTCAACGGATCAAGTGTCTTTTTGAAAGCAGTGCTTTAGCAAAACGTGTCACTGAGCTCTGTACAGGGATAACTGTGAAATGTAAAGGCTCCTGATGCAGCCAGGACAGATGAGATGATGCCTCTCTCCGACGATGAAGTGTAAATTGGGCAAAAACAACTGATCTACTAGATATCCCAGATGTCTGAACTGGAGACCACACGTGCCTAAATTTGCATGTGTAGCCAGTTTGACTACACACTCAAATTAGGCAAGCGGATTCACCTGCATTTTTGCACATGGCCTTGTGTCCTTCATGGTTTCAAAACCAGGCCCAAGATATTTGATTGTATCAGGTACTGGAATATAAGACATTTTCATGTGGTCTCCCCTTTCTCTCACTGATTTCATCCTGTATCTCACAACAGACCTTGGCTCTAGACTCAAACTGGAAATGTGAACCAAAACTGGCTTACTTTCTGATCCCTGGTAATTTCAGTTTTCTATCCTGTTCCCATCCTGTCAAGAGTACCATGTAATGTACTGCATCCATGTCAGGGATCTAGCCATACCCAGCTCATTTCAGACTTGAAATCAGACAAACTAGCCTAGAAATTGGGAATTAGAGGCAGAGGAAAAGAGGAGATTTACTAGAATGGGAAAGGATGAACCATTTAGTTTTACAATATTTTCAGTATTACAACTTTTTCTTTTATGGCTTTATTTTTGAGAAGCCGCTGGAAGAGATATTCCCAATTCTTTCTCTAGAGTAATTGTATAATGACAATCAGCATTAGCCTATGAAACACAGCTTGTGATTTGGAATGGCCAACTAATTCCTTACAGCGTGATCTACAACTTGTAAAAAATGGTCCTATAACATGATGAAGGACGTAAGATATGGTGATGTTATACATCAATATGTATATAAGTATTTTTATATAGACTTCTAGAATACTGCCAAACATTTATGACAGCTATATCACTGCCTTTTGTTTATATTTTTTTTAACTGTGATATATTCCACAGGCACGTTAACTGTTGCACTTTGAATGTCCAAAAGTTATATTTTAGAATAATAAAAAAGGAAGTGTTTCCAAAATGGTGGCTGTTGTGAGATGTTTGAAGAAGGGCAAACTTGCCTGAGTAATGGTAGGCATAAAATGTATTACAAAATGCCCCTGTTGCTATTTTGTCTTTAAGAAAAAATCCTGTAAATTAAGATCTCTATATTTCAATAAATGATATATAATTTAAGGATATGTGAGGGGTCTATACTCACTTCTTGAAAGATGGCTATAAAGAATCAGTCCTTTTTTTTTGTTTGTTTGTTTTCTTGTTCTTGGTTTTTTCACATGGTATTGGTTAATTGCCAGAGGCACTTCCTACACTAAAATCTGTCCCTTTTTGCCAAGGGGAGCTAGGTAAGGCTTACTGCAGAAAAACACTATGAAAAAAAACAGCGTTAACAATCTCCTGTCCTTGGAGTGGCCACATTTGATGAAACCATCTCTGAAATAAACAGCTCCCTGTCCTTCACCAGCTCCTGGCAAAGCAAAACTTCTCCTCATTTTGAATAGGATGAAGTAGCCTCAGCCCATACCTTCAAAATGAGTTTAAAGACATTTGCTCTCCTTCACAAAGAGAACTCTATCCTGAATGTTGCAGGGACATAAATAACGTCCTTTGGTCCCAGGGTTTCAGGATAGTTATGGTGCTGCTTGTGTCCTTACTTCTGTCCTCCTCAGACTTAGGATGGCTCCTCTGGAAAATCACAGATGATGTGAGACATAAGAACAGACACAATTGTTACTACTGCTGAAAAAAAATGACAAAGACACCAAAGTCCCTCCCCACCTCACCTTGGGTACAGAGCTCAGTGGCTCTCTGCGATGCTTCTTTCCCTTTGCAGAAGAAGGGCTCTAATCACCAGTAAGACACCACATATGTGTAGGGGACCGTGTAGGGGAAGCATTGCATGCTCTTGCTGAAGGGATGCATTTTGTGCAAATAAATGGAGCTCTTGCTGCACATGCAGCCCAGGTGTCCTGCAGGAATAGTTTCCATCTTTTCACTCCCTGTCCCAAGGTCTCCGCCAAAACAGGCCTAGACCTAGGGACCTGTCAGTGTGTGGAAAGGGCAGTTTGCCATATGGTACGAGCCACAGCACATAGGGTGCTGTGCTGGGGAACCAGTTGGGAGCCATTAGCCAAAAATGAGCCCGCGACCTGAATGCAAGGACGCAGGGTTGCAAAACATTTGTAAGAAAAGCATAAAAAGCGCATCAAGGGCTGCAGCTGGACCAAGAAATACCAAGCGTAAGACAGGGCAAGGTAGGGAGGAGCCCTTAGCAGAAGACTTCAGCTTACACAGGTAAACAGAACTTTGGGGTTGCCATTCATTCTGCCGTAGGTTAGAAGGACTATGGCTATGGGAGAAACAAAGGCACCTCATGGGACCTGGGCTGGCCAGTAGGCTGGGAGCTGGAGGCAGAGCCCGTGCGCCAGGGGAGTCCACGGCCAGCGTCCACAGTCTCCGTGGGAGGCTGAACTCAACACTCGTGGGCCTGACCGCCTTGCCACATCTCTGCCCTCCACCCCTTGCAGGTGCACAGGCAGCTCTCGAGGGATTGCAGCACAGCAGGACTGTTGGGCAGCCCAGGAACCTGTCAGAGCCCCTTCGTCTCCTGGCAGGATCGCTGGGACTTAGGTCATTCCTCCAGGGCTTCCTCAGCCTTCAGCCTGATGGAGACTCCAGGGATCCTCAGGACATTGGCCCCCAATGTGGGGCTACCCCTGCTGATAAGACAGCTGATGGCAGGAAGTCTTCACCTCAGAAAGCTTTTACCCAGCTATGAAATGGGAAAATGGATTTCTTTTCTATTAAAATGGCTGACTTTCCGCTTAAAAAAAACAAACAAAACCCGGAAATCAGAAAAAGAAAAAAGAAATGTAAACTTTTTTTTCCTGAATTTTAATTCCTTTCCCCCCCGCACCTCCCCCCCCTTTTTTTTTCCAATGTCTTTGAATTGTCTCCATACCAATAACAGGAGAAAATATCCTGACAGCAGATTTATGATCTCCAAAAGTTTTAAGGCTTTCTTACATATGTTAATACCTTTACTGAACTGGGTAGCAACCCATTTACTTCTTAATGTGTAGTATTATTTCTACTATAACAAAAAAAGCTTTTAAACACTTTCAAAGTATTGCTGGAACCATGTCAGCAAGGAATAAAGCTTTTCTGAGTTGGCCACAAGATGGAAGCATCAGACAAAAATCCATTAAATAGTCTTTTTTTTTCTGCTTCCACAGCAGCACAGATGTGCTGCCACTGCAGATGCAAAGCAGCTGGGATCTTTTACAGAAATAAGAGGTAAATAAATGCATATATTTTCCATCATGTCCAAATGTTTTGTTTGGAAATATTTTGAATCTGGGTATGATAATCATTATTTTCCATTGTGTAAGACCTGTAGTAGACACTCCTATTTAAGAATAAAACACACACGCAGCTCTGCTCTTACCAACAGAAAATTGAAACACAGTCATCATTATAGTCAAATAAGTTGCTTGGGATTTCCCCAGGGCAAGGTTATTTATTTTGTGTTGCAGTTCTTTATGTAACAGTATAAAGCCTGAATTCTAGTAGAAAAGAAATTTCTGTGGAAAGCACCATGCTATTCCATTGGCGTGATGGGTATGAAGGACACTTTTGCGTCATAAAAATATGAGTTTTAGTGGAGAGAGGGGGGATTTAGAATAAAACATGTTTTTATATGAGGGGGTGTGGTGAGAGCTTACATAGCCCAAGCTCAACTGAGACTGCTTTCATCACCTCCAGATTTATTCTCGTATTGCTTTGCTGTTTTGTTGACATTAGATGAAGAAGGGCCTAGAAAGTATACAATATGCTTTGGATGAATTTGCAAACTCTTGCAAATCCTGGGGCATACTGATAAATCACACATTTCAAATCACACTTTGGCATTGCTGCAGTCTGCTATGAGGAGCTTCACCTTCTGTATCATTTCTCCACAGAACTGATGCAAGATTTGTAAGGAGGGAAGTGTGACTATGACCAGCTGATACAACTGAAAAAGAAAAACAGAAGTAACTCATGTTGGGGCTGGAGGAAGAGCTTGGATATCTAAAAACTTGACAGTGTTTTCCAGCTCCACTAATTAGTCTAGTAAAATACAAGTTGTGACCCCAAAACTTGCCCTTACCTTTCTGATCTCCTCAGATCTTCAAAGTTACAACAACTATTTCTTTCCCCAATCACTTGAAAAGAGTAGCATTGCAAATTCGCTTCTGGGTGGCTGGGACAAGAACCGCTGTGTTGTCAACAGTAGCATGTGCCTAGCTGATGTTGGAGTCTCGGAAGTGCCTATATAAAGCAGGCTTTAAGCTTTGAAATCTGAGCCACTTTGTCAAAGGTAAGCCAAGTATGTATGTATGTGCTACCAGCGACAGCACTACAAAATAAATGGCTACAATTAGCAAATGCATTTGGGTGTATTTGTACTTTTACAAAGTGCATTTGTCAACTTGTTGATTGACTGCTTCCAAAGGTAGAGTTTTGGGTTGCTCACAATCCACTTGACATGCAAAATGAAGGGTGTTTTGGTAGGTAAAAATGTTGCTATGCTGATGCAGGAAGGATGTCAACACTTTAAAGACAATCTTCAATTATAGGAATGAGTCTACTCATGTAATCTGGCGTGCTATATGACACAGACCAGAGGGTTTTCCCAAATTAATTTCCATTTGAATCAGAGCCTGTCATCTAGTTAAAAAAAAATGCATTCTTTTCTCATCTCTGTGAATCCTTGTGTAAATATCAGGTTTTGCAGCTGCTTACATGTGAGACATATTATTAGTTTGACACTCCGGGCATGCACCAAACCAGGAGTTATATTTCCACACTGTTTTCTTAGAGGAACTCAGAAACCCGTTAGCCATCATTTCTAGGCTGATCGTCTGGGTGAGCGGGGGAGCGGTTGGATTTCATCAACATATTTCAATCATTTTCAGTTCAGGTTCTCGTTTCTGTCTTTGGCAGTTTTGGTTATGGGTGCGCAACGCCCTGATGCTCTGCGTAAGCAACAGAGCTTCCTCTGGCTTGAAGTCAGTGGAGGGGGGCCAGCCCGAAGGAGGAAAGGTGCCTGGAGCCAAAAAAGGATATATAATATTTCCACCCTGCAAGAAAACACAGCAAATTCAGTCAAACATTAATATTTCCCCTCTCTCTCCCAAGAGGTGGGGTAGACTCCTTGGCTGTGTGGTTAATAGAGAAAACCCAGGTGGGATTGTCTGGAAGATGCAGAGGACATGGTGTTTTCTCCTTCTGGCCGCATTTGTTCAGCGTTGCATTCGGCTTGGCGGTTTTGCCTCCCACACACCGTTTTCAGCCTTCCCCTGGCAAAGCAAGCCAGGAGAAATGTCATTTCCCTGATCCAGCCGGGCTGCCAAAGGGTCCCCAGGGCCTTGCAAAGCTAATATGCTGCCGCTGCTCTCTTCCTGGGATCGCTGGCGGTTCCCTGGGCAGCAAGCAGTCCTCCAAGCTAAATCCTGTGATAAGCCCTGTTGAAAACATTCGAGAGAAACTGGATGTTGAAGGAAAAGGGAGTTAAAAATGTCAGCATTCTGTAAAAGAGAAAAAAAAGAAGTGGTGTGAAGATATGTTGTTTTACTGACGAAAACTGAACTGCCCAAACCTATCCTGCACTGCCAAAAATTAAAAACTTTATTTTTTGGCTCAGATGTTTTGGTGTTCACATTTTCTGCTGAAAATGCCATGTTTGCTATGGGAAATGTCGACACAAGCTTCTTCTCTGCTGAAATACACTTTCACCTTTCTCCTCCAGAAAAGACTAGAAAGCACCTTATAAGGTCATGTGCTAAGAAAGAGACTCTGCTCTTACCAGGACCTTTCAGAGGAACTGCTCTTGGGAGTTGCCTTCGACCTGCAGTGGGGTATCCATCAAGATTTGTTACCCCGGCAGGTTGCAGAAGTGCTGATGGCCTCTCCAGATGGGTTTGCGGACACGGATCCTTGCGACCCACCCCCCAAAGGACGCTGCCGGCACCTGCCCGCTCTCAATTTTTGATCTCAGAAGTAAGCACAGAAGGGTCCAAATCCTGCCTCTGCCTTGCTACTTCACATGGTCTGAGATGCTGACAGCACCGTCCGGGAAAAAAAAACGCTGAGGCCTGAAAAAGTAAAACGAGCTTTGAGAGAGTACGGCTTGAATCTTGAGTTTTGAAAATGAAGTAAGGCTTGTAGGAGGAACTGATATACTTTATTAGGTCCACCGATGTAATTTGTCTCTTTTATCAGCTGCATCAGTAGTCCTAATATAAGATATCACCTCTGCTTGTGAATCCTGTGCCGCTGTTATCTTGAGACCGTCTCATCTCAGGAGCTCTACTGCACCAGCACTGCGTTTTCTGTTGTGATGCTGTTCAGCTCTTCTCACTGAAGAATGAACATAGATAGGCCCTGGGAGAGGTGTTGAAGTAAGAGAAAGGAAGAGGTCTGTTTTCTTATGTATTTATTGAAAGGTAATAATGCAGCTTATGGCAAATCACTCTACCTTGTCCTCCCCTAACAGGGTGGGACTTGTCCCCAGATGCCTACTGAGGTTCCCTAAGGTACCTGCACTACAAGCCTTAGATCAGGCTGACTCGTGACGTTATCCACCAGCATCTCCTAGCAAACCGTGGTATAGGAGCTGGCAGATAGAATGACCAATGGGTATGATGAGCACCCAATCATCTCCTGAAGTGTGCCTGCATCTTCATGTGGTTGAGTGTCTTGCCTCTGCTTCACCTGCTCAGCTGTCCCAAGTGGGCAGGTGACTCGCTGGTCCATGAAACGTTTACAGCTCACTAGAATGTCCTTGGGGATACTTTCTGGTGTTTTCCAGTGGGAAATGCCAGGCTTTCAGACACACCTTTGCACGGGCAGCTCCAGCTGTGGCCCAGCACCAATGCCTGCAGCAGTAAGTCCTAAAGAATGATACTCTCCGATCAGCTTGAATGGACATAGGGAGAGCTAAGGATTTACCCTTGAGGATATCACCAGCAGAGCTTCAGAAGACTGTAAATGGATTCACCAAAGGAGGCTCCCATAGAACTTTTTATTTTTGCCTTGAAGTTTCTTGCCATCATTAAACATGCCCTGGTTGAGTTTCCAGTCTCTCAGGTTTTGTGGTACTCTCTGCAAACCAGAGTAATGGCAAGAAACCTAAAAATACACGGGTAGGCCACTGACTCATTTCACTTAAGCCAAACAGCTGTCAGATGGTAAAGATTTTCCATTACTGTTATTATTTCTGTTGGCAACCTGGGCTGGATTCAAACAGCTGACAAGCTATATACCCTCTTATCAACTCTCCAAACCACCCATTCTGCCATTTTGTTAGTTTTATTGCATCTAGTAGCAGAAATACTGAGAAATCATTATTTTCTTTCTTTCTTTCTTTCTTTCTTTCTTTCTTTCTTTCTTTCTTTCTTTCTTTCTTTCTTTCTTTCTTTCTTTCTTTCTTTCTTTCTTTCTTTCATGTTGTTCAAACTGATGTGATGTGATGAGGCTGGATTGTTCATGCTTCTGAAAATATATATGTGCCTATATCTTCTTATCTCTTTGAATGATCAAATGTTCCAAGTATTTCAGTTCCACTGAAAAATGTTTTCTACATCTTTCATGAAATGAAAAGAAAGATTTTGTTTACTTTTCATTTCATCCTAATACCAACCAGAAAGTTTTAGACAAGTTTGGAAGTTTCCATTTTCCTGAATATAGAAAAAAAAAGTGAGAAGAGAGAAGATGATGCTTGATTTACTAAAAAGAAACAAGATATTTTAACAACAATGAAAAATCAAACATTATCCATCTTACATGACTCAGAGCCTAATCTGAGATCACATCTTTTCTATAGATAAGGTACATCTTGAAGACATACACTTTTTGCTAACCAGTTGAATTCTTCTCGCTTCACTAGTTCTATGATTGGAAATACTTGAAGGCTGGACGTAGTATTAATACTTCAAAGCATAAGATAATATTAGTTTATTGCAAAAACTATACATCTTTCAAACTTTTTAGTACATTATAATGACCACATCAAAAGGCTTTGCTGAAATTCTGTCAAAAATCTAAACATAGTTTCAGCATATCGCCTTACGCATGTTTTAAGTAAATTCTTCTGAATATAGAAATGTGTGGCTATAAATCTGCCAAAGCCCTTCCAAATGTCCTATAGTTTCTCTTTAGTGAAGATATTGTTTTGGATGGAGTAATAAAAGTGAAGGTAATAAAATGGTCCTAGAGGAGCTGTAGGCACAAGGACTATCTGTACAGTGACTGGGTTTGCCAGAGTGCTGCTGCCAACGCGTCCTGCACCAGTATAACCACCACTGGTTTAGCATTCAGCAAGCGGAGATTTTTTGCCAAGAGAGTAGCAGAGAACCTCCTTAGCACAACAACCAAAAAAAGGCCTCTGATAAATATGTGCTTTTCCTGCTTCCCTCCTAATGCGGCAAATGTAACATTGTGGAGGACATCAAAAAGCAGTCTGGGTCTCCTTTCCTGTCCTTCTCCTCCCTTAAGGCCACATCTGCCCCATGACATGTCAGTGGTCAGTACTATGGAAAATCAGTTTGACTCCTTCTTCCTTCCCTGCAGGTGCAGTGACTCATTCTCCTGAACGCAGCTCCCGAGGACACGGATCCTTCGCTATATGCTGCAGTACTTTGACTTGTAGCCTGGTCTTGGGTTTAAAACCTAACAGATTTCAAAGGAATTTAAACAAGAGTGACCATCCAGAACAGAGATGGACCCTCTCTTTAAAAAAATAACTGTTTTGATGTAAGGGCTTCCCATTGGAGGAAGGAAAGAAGATGCAGAAAAAAAAAAATGGTATCATTAAAACAATGAACGAGATGAGCAATATAGACTGGCTCCTTGGTACCACCTCCAGAGGCTGAATTCATGACTCTTCAGTCTTTCATAAATAAGGGTCCCTTCCTAGGAACACTCTATTTCTAGTAGGTTATACAAAGGGTGGTCAAAAATGTCCTCACGTGGTTTTTAAACACATGCATCGTCTAGTTACAGGTCTGGAAAGATCCCTACTGACATAAAGAAATTTGACTCAGGGCCTTTCTTGATTTTGTAGTGTCCTATATGCTCCTCACTGACTGAACTTATTAGCCCTTGATAACTGTCTAGCAAGCAAAACGGCGATGGCTCTCAGGAAAAATCAGAACTATTGCTGTTCCCGAAAGCAAAAAAATCATAGGCTGATCCTTACAGCCTGGTTTAAAACCAAAACATTCTGGGCTCTTTCGTTTCCCCTTTGTGAACTTGCAAGTTGCATTTGCCTCAAGCTAGGATGCTTATAGGAGAACATGAAAGCCAGCAACACACCATGCAAGAGGGCGAGAGAAAAAACAGCAATTCCAGCAAAAGCCACGCACTTATTTGGAGCCGAGACTTTCTCTTTCCTCTCACCCCTTCCTGGGGAAGCAGCCATGAGCATTTCCTATCTTTGAAGTCCGTTTCTTCCAGCTACTCCCTGTCATTTCCTAGCAGGATTTGTCTGTGTATGAGAGTACAGCTGGAGTTGTTTGCTTTTTTTTTTCCCCTCCAGTGACTGCACGTGCATGCAGAGAGCTGTCAGCGAGGCCATAGGGATCTCGGACACAACGGCAAGCAGCACAGGAGCAAGGGATGCTGGAGGAACCTGGTATCGAGTTCGTCCTCAAACACAAATCATCTCCATGGTTTAAATTCAGTGCTTCCTGCAGATTTAACTGTACAATCGTTTTCACTGTTTGCTGCTTGGGGAAAAAAATAAAAGGAACAGCAAGCCAGGAGGAAAAGCTTCAGTTGTTAGAGCGATGAAAAGAGGCAGAAAAAGAGCAGCAGCAAGTCCCCAGATAGGGAAGCACTGGAGATTAAAAGGATCAAAGTTAAACCTGTCCTAAAGTTTCCAGCTAAGGAGCAGCTGTGGGTAAGGAAATGGCAGGGGTAAAGCTGAGGGCTAAACTGCAGCTGCAAAGCCCAGGGCAAACACTATTAGACTTCCTTCAATTTCTATCACTCCATAGCAGCCATTTAACAGTGATGCTAAAGACACAAGAAGATGAATTTAAAACATGCTTTTCCCAGAAGCTGCCACCCCGCATTGCCCCTTCGATTTGCCCACAAAATCGGAAGTAGGCTCTTCCAGGCCTACTCGCTCTCGCTAGGAAGTCCCTGTCGTACCTTGGGAATCTTGAGCCGTCCTTGTCAGGAGGACGCTGTCACACTGGGGACTGTCTATTTGCCAAAATGAGCTAAAAGCAGCTTGGGGATTACACCTGTCTTTGCCAATTTTTGTCGCGGTAGAGCTTCCTGCCTCCAGCCTCATGCCTTGTTTCCTGCTGGTGTCTGAAGGATGCGTGCTGACAGCAGGACAAAGTGACGGCTGGGACACCGTGGCACTGGCTGCAGAGCCACCATCAGCAGCAGGGCTAGCCAGGAAGCCTGGGCGAGATGTCTTCTTTTACTCTGTCAGTACTGGAAAACTCTTACCAGGACTTACGAGTACTCTTTACCACCGGAAAAACGTGGCTTTGGCTTATCTGCCACTATTCACTCATCAGGGTGAATGTGCATGTTGACTAAAGCACATGCTTATGGTTCGGGAGCTCCAAGTTCAACTCTGCCATCTCTTTGAAGCTTAATTTTGCTGCGTCGCACCCCAGGCATGGGCCTAGGTTGAGCCGGGTGAGCAGGTGCCACGTCTCACTTGCTGAAGCTGTAAGACTTTGCATACAAAGATTAAATATTTATAAGTTCCCATGAGTCCCAGTTCCCACCTGGGTGCCCAAATCACTGCCCTGCAATGCTCTCTCTTGCACTGTTCATGTTTATGTTCATGTTCATGCAAAGAGAGACCACATCAAGAGCAGAGATGGCAGAAGTCTTTCCATGCTGCACCATAGTTTGCAAGGCTAAGGCAGTCTCCTGGGGAAAGGATGCAGGTACAAATCTCCTTGTACATAGAAAACAACAGACAGATTTCCTTCACAGAGACGAGATTTCCTTCACCTTGAATATCCATCCCTGGCCGTAGTTTGGTGGGGTTCCCCTTCTAGCATGCAGATGGTAAGTGGATGATTAGGCAGAGGGGAGCAGCGTCTGATAGAAGAAGATGAAGTAGAAATACACACTTGCTTGGCTTGTATCAATTCGGGTAAGATACATTAACACGTTCCTAAGTCTATAGACTCAGAATCGGGAGCCCATTACATCTGGAGATATACAAGTACAGAGCAGAGTCCTTTTCCTTTCAAAAGTTCACAGGCCATAGTGGGTAAATAGAGTTCAGACACAAATATGTTTTTAGCTTAGGAGCGTTCTTTTAGATCTTTTCTCTCTGTTCTGAGAGTGCCAAGTAGTGCCAGTTTGGAAGTAATTTCTGAAATGTGGACATCTGTCTTCTGGGATCTGTACTGAAAACACCATCTTTTTTTCATATGGCTCACCAAACAAGCCATTCATTAGTGACTAGTTTTAATCGGTAATGACTTTGGATCTGGTTCATGGCTGTCACTCTTAAGCTTTGTACCTTTATCAGTGGGCTTTGCATGAACAAACATCTGGGGTGCAGAAGTGGGGCTGGTCCTGCTCTCGGGTCACACTAGAGATTTGAATGTGACATTTCACTTCTCATCATTGACTTCATGAGCCTTTTTAATGTCTAAGGAAGGAAAGAAAACCCTACAGAATGATGCCTGCTCAGTGAAATTGCTTTAAAAATAACAGCTAATTTTCTGTTTGAGATGCTAATTTGCAGGAAGAAAGGTTTTGAAATAAAACCTAAATCTTTTAATTATGTGAGTTTTTTGGAGGTATAGAAGCAATTCTTCTGTCCTTAGCTGAGAAAGTATGTGCTATTTTACCCACATATCTTTTAGCACTAGCTAAAAGGTATTTCACACAAGTGCACATGTAAGAAAAAGCTTTTCATCAGTCTGAAATAAGGTATAAACAACCTCAGGAAGTTTGGAATATGTTATTAAAACTGTTCTCTAGTATCCTTGTTATATGGCGTTTTGGCATTACATACTTTAGTATAAGCTTATGAAACTCAGTTGTTGGCTAGCCTCTGCTATCGCATGATTTCTCATCAGAAAATCACATCCTTTTATAAGTGGGCTATGACAAGGAAAACTGTGTGCTGCCGTTCATTTAATGATTCATCTCTCTTGTTCCTTTCCTCTTGAATCCGTTCTTTTTCTGCATTCCAGTTTGCTGGTATCTCAGGCATTTCTCCCAGCTTTCCCCTACACATACCCCCGCACCTAAAGCAGTCCAGCCTGGCCCAGCACCTGCACCCAGGAGGTGATGGCCCTTGTTCATCAGGGACCCAGGTAGCTGCGTTTAGAGCTCCCAAGCAGCTGTAAACTTGCCTTATATATGCCATGCTGTATATATGCCATATTGATCTAAAGCAGGTCATAAGCAGATGCTATGCCTAAAGGATTTGGAAAATCAACTAAATCATCAGCCTTGGAAAATGCTGCCAGGCCTTGTAACTGTGGAGGCAACGTGTATTCATTAATGTTACGAAGGTATAAGTATATAGGATTGGTTATAGGGAAATATGAAAATGAATATGAATGAATATGAATATTAAACATGAATATGAAGCATTTATAGCGCTATATGAGGAAAAGTGTCAGGTAGTTATTTTCTTTGACAGTACAACTTGAACTGATTAGATCTGTATGTACCTCATATGACATTTGTCCCCACTTATATAATTAAAATACAAATTGTTCCCAAAAGGATTAGTTGTCTTCAGACTTTTGTCACAGGGCCGCAACTGCAATCATCTATCTCTTTAGAAGACCCTTGTTCTTTTATTGGGTGTGCGCATCACACTGAGCAGAACAAAGCTCATAAATCATCCTATAGATTAAATAACAAGGCTGAAACCAGCACAGTAACGTGGAGTGCTGAGCATTGCCAGCACCAGTGGAAAAGACAGCTCAGGCTTCCGGTGGGATTAGGGAACTATCAGAAGTGTCCAGAAGTCCCATAAGCGATCCGAATGCAGTCTCCCTAGGGCTTCCCGGTTCATCAGGTAGCAGCAGTGAGCACGGATGCAGGCCACTGAGCAGGCGGGTGCTGGTGCACAGGAGAGGACGGCAAAAGGAACATTCGGAAACCTTTCCAGCTTTCCATTCAAAATTACACAGGTGTTAACGATGCATTATCTATTAATAAGCACAATCCTTTATATAAACGACAAGTTTTTGTACTTTCTCTGGCTCTATGTTTTATATCCATTGAAAAATGCAGTTTTGGATCTACTTATGTGCTTATCTGAATTGCTTTTTCTGCTTTTGCTACCACTCCTAAAAAAATTACTAGGAAACCTCCCTGCAAAGCCTCTGTAGGAATTCAAACTTTTTTTTGCTTGATGGCACCATAAGTAACAAATTTCTTCAAGGTCAGTCGCATCAGAGGTGCTGTTTAAAGCTTTAAAAATAGCTGGCGTAGTGCTGAATCAAATATATTTTTTTCTTGACTTGCTTTGTATTAAAGGCTTGAGCTGCAAACCTTACCCGGGCAGGATCTCCATTTATTTTAACCAAGCGCTCCTTGACTTTGCCTCCTTCCGCTTCTTGGTTCAGTCTGCTTTTGGTAGAAACCAGAGTGTGTAATGCATTACTGAGCAGCTCTAGCCTCCTGGAAGCAAGCTCTCCTTGCTCACGTTTTCCCAGCACAGTAGGACAGCTTTCAAAGGTGCAGAGGTGGCTTCACACCACGCAGTGATGCACTTTTCCCTGATAACATGCAGTGAGGTCCCCATGGAGCACAATTGCTGGTGCATCACTGGTTCCTGGTTGGCCCCACACTGGGTGCCTGGAGGTTTTGGGAAGTCATTAGCACCTTACGACATGGTACCAAGAGGTCTCCCCAGGTGATAGCTCTATCACCTCCATTTGCTTGCAAAGCAGGACCTCAGCTCCAGGGCCCCCCACAACTGGATCCCCTTGACCCTGAATTTCAACCCATGAGCTCCACATACTGCTCCTGAGATCAGGAGGACTCCAGCATGGAGCGCAGTGGGCCTCAGACGTGGCCCGCCAGAGATGCACAAGTGGCATGATGCAGGAGCCCATGGAACTGCTGCGGCTCCGGGCACGCGGCCGAATCCGGCACGGCGCCGGTGGCAGCCGGCATCTGGCTCTGCTCTCACATTCGTGTTTACAGGGCAGGCAGGAGGAAAGCGTGTGTTTTTGTGGAAATGTTATTAAAATCCTGGAGAAGTAATGCCTGCGGAAGTCAGTTCTCGGAGACAATTTCTGTTTATGAAGGAAAAAAAGGGCAGGCAAAAGGAATGAAAATTTGGGAAAACCATTTCCTTGTGCTTTGGCCCAGCAAGCTCCACTTAGTGGAGGAAGAGTTAGAAAAATGTCACTCAGTTTCTAAGCTAATTAATAGATTTAACTTTTTTATACATATATACTCAAACCTATTGTTTTGAAGATAAGACAGGATTTTTCCCTTCTTTAAAACAATGGTTAAACTTGATATTCTTTTGCTTGGCTAAGAGACTGATAGGATTAAAATCTAAAAATATAACAGATAGAAACCAGATTGTGTTATCTAAAATATACATCCTCTCCTGTAGCGCTGGTAACTTAAGTTCACACAGTGTAAACACAGCATTAACAAGCTCTGGTATTGTCATTCAGGTTAGGTTATTTTCTTATATAAACTAGCTCCAAGCAGCTCATGAAGCTCTCTGAGAGATCAGGTACAAAGATTTCAACACATCTTCAGTCCATGAGTGTTTGATGGATATAGCGCAGTACTCTTGTTCGTGTAAATATTTGAAGTTAGAAAAACCTTCTGTTTTTAATTCTGTTAAAAAAAAAGTCAGTTTAAGCTAACTTCCCAGAGCAGAATGCTTCTCTCACCTCCTCTCCGACACACAAATCTGTGCCCTGCTCTGCTTCATGTCTGTACACGCTGCCGTGAGAAATGGCTTCGTGTAGCCACTTGGTCCTCCTTGTTCCTCTGGACCTGAACTTGCAGGAAGGTAGCAGGGGCCTTCCCAGAGCCTCCATCAACCTTGGAGGACAGTGGGAAAGCAAAGTCGTACAGTTCCCTGCAAATCGGCCACTTTCCAGGTTTCACACAAGCGCTTCTAGGGGATTCGGTCATTCTTCATGCAATCTCCACCACATAACTGCCAAGTTACCCAATGACTTGCAAGACCCCTCTGCTAGCAACAGCCTGTTTGTTTGACTTCTACGAAAGCTTGCTCCTTGTATTCACTGTTTTCTGAAAATGAAATACTATGGTTGCAGCTCACTGTTATAAAGCAGGAAAAACTTCCCATTTCCAATTAGAGAGGACCTTCATAAACTAATATCTGAGAGAAAGGAAATATGGAAGCTGTTCAGATTCTCATCATCTTGTAGCATTGGTAAAAGCTACAAGTAAGAAAATCTAGAGAAAAAAATGCCAGCAATATGGAAATTGCAACTGACACTAAAAAAATACATCCTGAGATGCCTGGCTTGACAAATTCAGAGCTAGAAACCATGTGTAAGAATCAGCAAACAAAGAAAACAACATCTAAATGTCAGAAAAATCAAGAGGCTGATTCTGTAATCAGGGAAGGCAAAAGCCATGGCAAAATAGACAGCATGAGGCAAAAAGAGACCCTTGAGTTCTGGGATATGCTTGCTCCTGGGCTTTTTCTTTTTTTTCCTGTTTTCTTTTTTTTTTTTTTTCTCTAATCTTTGAGGTTCTCTAATAGGATGCCTCCTTGCCTACACACTTCAAATGAAAACATCACTCTTCTGGTTACCAGCTGTACCTACCAGAGTGCTGAGGAAGAAGCCCTCTCATCATAGCAGCTGAGGCCAGAGAGGAGATGGTTGAACTACTGCGGTCCCACTCTTTGGAGGACTTTGGTTTGAAGATTAATAAGCCCGAGCACCAGCAAAAGTCAGGAGCAATTTCTGCAACGTGGGTCGTGTGCCAGCAGCAGCCAGAGCTCCGCCGAAGGCTGTGGCGAGCGTGACTCACCGCACGCGGCTTCGCTTCCAGCACGCCTCAGTAACAGGCAGTAAAGTCACCGGCGCCATCTGATGCGCCTTCCCTGCTCCTGTTAAACACTTTGGGAGTCACAACTCCTGGGGAGGCAAATCCACAGCGGTAAAGAGGCTCCGACCGCCTATTTCTGTCCCCATCACTGTTCTTGGGCCTTAGCGGCCGCCTCGGCTGCTGGTGGCTCAGGACCGGCGTATGAGAGTGGCAGTGGCCCCGCTGTCCCTTTTGCTGCTCGAATCCCCTAGAAATGTGGCTCTTGGCACACTTAAGTTTGCCACTTCACCAGCCCAGCTCTTTTGTGGGTTAGTGTGGTTCTGTCCATAGCTTTTCTGGGAAAACAGAGGTTGCTTTGCAGTGGGAGAATTTTCTTTTAGAAAATTCATTAAAAAAAAATAGGCTAGATATTTTTTCCCCCTGTGCTGATTATGTGGCTTTGCAGAGAGCCCCAGCACAGGTCACCCCGCGGCACCTTCATGTAGGGGTTTGTGCTGGGGGTGACACCAGGTTCCCGTAGCAGGGCCTTGGCGGAGGCAGTTGGTACATTAGCACATTGCTGTCTGGCTCCATGGTTTAGGTGCAGGCTTTAAGGTCACTGCTCTTAGCAGGGAACAGGAAGCTGGGAAATGCAGAATATTGTTCTGGCACAAATAATACTGCCTAACACAACCCCAGTGATTTAGCATGTGTGTAAAAAGTCAGATAAACCAGACAGTCTCCCTTGGAAATAGCATCTGGTGAATAAACTTTTTTTGTTGTTCTTTTTTTTTTCCACTCTGAACAATTTCCAGTTAGGAGGATACACACAGAGAAGCTTACTTGGGTCAGAGATGCGTCACCCATCCCTTATTTCTCAGCTGTATCTCCAAGCATAAGCCAAACAAACCCAGCCTGCACCACATCACCAGTAGCGAGGGGGATCCCCATCAGAGCCAGCCTCAAGCTCTGCTTTTCCTGCAGAGGTTAATCCTATGGAATACAGAGCTGGCAGGGACCGCATGAAGTCTAAGGGAAAACAGGCAGCTACGTATACTTAGGGTGAAGCTACAGGTGGTCGGAAAGCAAGTCTCAGTGTATTCAACAGTCATCATTCACTGTTGAGAAATCTTTCCTGCTAACCTGTGAAGGAAACTACTACTTTTACCTTTACACTGAGGAACTTAATCGAGGATGTCATGCAGGATTTTCCTAATTACCCAGAAAGCAGACAAACGCCATGGTGGGTACAGTAAAATAGTCATGGTCTAGCCTTGGCTGCATGGAGCTTTGCAGGGGGTGATTTGCTCCCAATTAGCATCATGTGCTCAGTTATCTGCCTGCTACCCTTTGCCTCCCATGGAAATGATCTGCTGCTGAGCTGCCTCGTGTCCTGGCCTTCACGGGACCCGGCACAGCCTTGCACAGCAGCATGTATTCAAGAAAAACTGAGACTCTGTTTGCAAGCTGTTCATTCACTTAACATGGGATTTACTACTCACAACAAATTTATCCTCACTGATTTATTCCCATCTTTGGTAGTGAACAGTTAATTTTCCTTGAGTACGACCTGCAGGGATGAATCAAAGCTTTTCAGCATCTGTAACTGAGTTTTAGCCATGTAGGGTAACCAGAGAAAGTATATTAGTACTAAATTACCCTTTAGTACATGGTGTAGAGCCTTCCCTTGTCAGATACAAGTACTTTCACACACTGCTAAGGTGACACTGTTCTGGCATAAACTACCCTAGTTCCACTGTCAGAGTGACTTCCAGCCAGTCCGCACAGACAAGAAAGTTGGTCTGTCTTCCACAGGAGTGTAACTGGAGTATCCCTAAGAGCCCTAAGGCACTGGCCTGCTTGCCAGGGCAATGAGAACTGAAACAATGAACTACCTGGTGCCATGGCAGAAAAAGAACCAAAAAAAAAGGGGTGACTCCACTGACAACCATAACGAGCTTGTTTCTGGGATGCAGCTGTCCCAGTCTGGGGAAAACACATTCAATTCAGGTCAAAAACATGAAGAATGCTACCATGCTCATAGAAAAAGAGAGTGATTTTAATAATGGAGATAAGAGAGACAACTCCTGTTTTATTAACAGTTTCCCTATCAATTCTTTCTTTTTTTATCTGAATGCTTATAATAAATATTACTGGGAAAGCATAGGCCAGCAGTTTCACAGATATGCTTCATCCTGACCAGTGTAGGACAGGTAGAGCTTCCTAAGGGGACATCTGCTATGACATCCAGCTGTGTGTGTGTGTTAGGGTTTTGTTTCTCCTGGACATCATCTTTATGTTTTGAAAGAACAAAAAAAAATGCCTGCTGCTGTCTGTGGATACCTCAGGTCTATTCATTTTATTTTGTTGTTTTTCAAAGTAAATATATTCTTCCTGAAAGTGTTTGGTTCTCTTTATGCACTGGGAAAAGTTTATTGCTGGCCGTTACTCTCTCTGTTCTTGAAAAAGAGCCCAAATCTGCAAAAACCTCACACCTGTGAGCAATGCTTAAATAAATGTGACATTACACAGAGATTAATAGCAGGAGTAAGGATGATAAAGCAAGCTTGCCATTATGTATGAAAATACTCCTGAGCCCAAACAGGAAATGGCAAAAATGAAAGTTAAAAGTAAAAAAAAAAAAAAAGGAAAAAGAAAAATCTGAATGCCAGACTTTTAAATCCTAGGATCTATTTTCTGCACAGAATTTGTAAGTGAACTAATTGCAGCCACAGATGTGATGTCCACAATCAAGTGTTGAGCCGTGAATGCCATTTAGCCACTCTGTGCTTGATGTGTGGATATGAGCAGATGATTAATGGTTTCTTTATTTCGATTGCACCTGGTCATAAGTACAGCCTGCAAAAATTACCCCTCAGTAGCTAAAATGTCAAAAGTAGATGAGAAGCTGACATAAGGGTGGCTCAAAGAGCATGTCACTGTTATTTTAACGCTTTAGAAGTGAAACACACCCCATCAGTGCCAGTTGCTTAACCCCAGTGGACTTGGGTCAAATCAGTGCCATGGAGATGATACTGCGGGCGGCAGCATCCACACATGACTCCGTGTTTCAGAATGGAGTCTACTGTCTGATGCACCAGCTAAGGCCTGCTGAAATACAGCAAAAGCTCATGCCAAAGTCCCTAAGGGAAGAAGAGGATCCCAAAGCTCCGATGACAAGTTCAAATGGCAATTTGAACGTTGTAAGAGGAGCCAGCTCTGGGAAGCACTGGCAATGGATATTTCTCACTAAAAGGGACAGCTGCGAGCGCTGATGTTGTTCAAATGGGATGGGGTTATCAGATGTGCTGCTATGAGCCACGCTTCCCAGGAGGCCCTATGAGATGTCAGCTTGAAAAATTAGTCTTTTCATTTTAGAAGGTAGATAATAGGTTTTCCAGCAACCTGTATCTGGGTTTTGCAAAATGTTTGGATTTGTTCTACATCCATCGCAATGTCCCTTTAGTTGTTAAATAGAAGGCCTTCGTTTAAGGCAAAGCGAGAATCCAAAATTCAGTTTTGCCTTTTACTAATCCTTTTGAATGAAGATGATGGAGAATCCCATAGGCTTTTTCTTTCTTTTTTTTTTTTTCATATCATTTTATACATTTTTGTGCTTTAAACAAGATGCATACAATTTCCTGGGCTGTATTACCATGGACTTTTCCAGCACTCCAGAGCAGCTGTGTCACTCCAGCAGGTAATGGTCACGAATGGCTGTGGTGCTGTGGCTGCTGGAAGGTCACAGCAAAGTCATGGCAGTCAGGTTTCTGCCTGATCCTCCTCAGATACGGGGCTAAGGTAGCACTTCAGAAGCACAAAGGCTCAATGTTATGGGTGGAAACGATGCCAGGTTTCCAGAGTAAATCCCATTCCTCTATAGCCCTTGCTGCCACAATGAGAGACTGACGAAAGGTTCTTCGCTAAATAATGTTAGCGTCAACATTTCTGAGATATACTCACTTGAGAGTTGTGCTGCTGGGTCCAACTGTCTCCAGAATGCAAAGAATCATGAATGTTCTTTTTTTTATTTATCTAGAAAAGGTCTTTAATGAAAATGTTATTCAGGATAAATAAATCTCCCAGCAAAACCAGCTTTGGCACACTAACTTTCAGCAGTTACTTCTACCATCTTTTCATCATGGAGTATATTATACTGACATGCACACAAGTTTTCATACTCCCAATTGCTGTTTCATATTCTTACTCTTAAAGGGATTTTTTTTTCTTTATTCGTGCAATTCGATTACAACAATGTAAAACTAAGATTATAGTGCAAGAATATAGGATTTTTCCTTGCCTGTGCTCAGGTTTGCTTCCTGACATAAGGTCTAATATGTATGTATGAAAAGCACTGCTATGGAAGATTCAATTTGTTGAAAAAGCATAGTCATTGATTTGTGATTCCTTTCTTCAGCGCTAGCCTCATCCATTGTATTAATGCAAATCAAATTGCTTTCTTTGTGAAACAATAGCTTTTATACAACTGTATGGCATTTTTATTACAGCTCCATTACACAGAAGGTATAGATTTACTTTAGAAATTCATCTTCCACGCTTTTTCTTTTTTTGAGTAGCGCAGAGTTTAGCCCAAAGCAAATACTTTTCAAGCAAAATTAACCAGAGTTTTGTTAACTGTGAATAGTCCTGGCTGCTTAAGGTTTGTTTTCTGTGGATTTTCCTTCTGTGGGAGTATCTGTACCAGGTCAGCTCTGGCAGCATTTGATCCATGTCTTCACTGTCGCAGAACCCAAGAGAAGACGTTACTGCTATGAGCATGCCTATGTGCTGGGCACTGCTTACAAGAGACTTGCTTGTATATCTTTGTATAAGCATCAGACTTATAGAACTTTGTTTTCAGAAAGTAACCTGCTCACAATTTAATGTCTGTCAGCTTCAAATAGTGTTTCCCCTAGACTGACATTTCCCTGATGCCACATTGTGGTGCCACAAGAAGTATGCCCTGCAGATTCAGCTGAAGTGTGGGAGAATAAAGGTGCAATAGGTGGCAAGTTGCAGTCAAGAAGAGAAAAGCTGCTCTGTTTAAAGAGAATCCAGAATAATATACTTGTGAAAGATTTTTACCTTAAATCCTGAAAAAAAAAAACTACAAAAAGTTGCCTGAATATAAAACGAGGCCGTGGCATATTCTCTTGCAAGTGTCATTTTTATAGAGTGTATCTTTTTTGGAGGCTGGTTAGAGCTGTGATGATAATTTGCATGTCAAGCAAACTGTCTTAATTTCCTTGCTCTTGCTTCACTTCTAAGATGTTTCCACCCGGTATGTGTTCTAACAAACATGTTTGTCAACGACGAAATCACAGCAAATGCTCAAGCTAATGATAGCGTTAGCTGTTAGTTTGGCATTCTGCTCTGACTTCTTTGGCAAATTTGTCTACAATGATAGCCAGAAATGATCACACTGAGCAACTTACTTAAGCAGGGCAAAACATTCATAGGCTCAGGGAATCTGTGAGATATTGTATAGCCCAGCATTCCTATTCACAGTCAAGTTAATTTGAATTTGAAGTGCTTTAATATTAGCAGTTTTGATTGTGGACATGTACCTGCACACATTGCTGGTCTAAAATGTAAAAAAAAAAACACCTCACAATCATACAGCTGTCATTTAAATCACCTTTGTCCTTTGTAACATCAGCCATAAACCTGTGAAACTCTAAGTTCATTGCCGTTATAATGAACCCCCAAGGTTTTTCTAACCCATCAAAAATGTAAATCATAGAATCATAGAATCATTAAGGTTGGAAAGGACCTCTAGGGATCATCTAGTCCAATGCCCCTGCACGCACGGGGTCACCTAGAGCACGTGGCACAGGATTGCATCCACGCCTCCCACCCCACTTGTCCCCTGAGTGTAAGCAATTTTTGATCTGGAAGACCAAAACAAACAGATATTTCAGGAACTCAGCGTTGTAAAGTTAATGATGTTATTGCTTCTGCTCAAATAGTGCCTGTCGTAGCACATATGAAAATCTGAAGGCGGCCTGATGTAGAGTCAATCACATTGCACTTGTATGGAAATATCCTTGCCAAGAGCAGTTTTAATTACTGCCACAATGGAATTACTTAAATGAGGAAAACCTGAAAGGGTGAAACGGGAGGAAAAAAGGTAAATTCAGAGAAAGAGTGAAAGAGCTATCAGGGAAAGAAGGAGACAGTAAACTAGGTAATACGTTCTCATTTCAGGGTTCACCAGAGTTAATAATCTTGAATGTTCTGCTCATTGCTGGATCTTCATGGTCAGGTAGAAAATATACAACCAAGGCCCTTCAATTTGCAGTAACAATAAAATGCCTTCTACGCACTAGTGTTAATAACACTTTTTACTTAGGGCTCCAAAATCTCGGAGACATTCACACTGAACACTGCATAAGAGCTCTTGTCCACAAAGGGGCCAGAACCATACTGAGCTGCAACACTTTCTAAGCAGATAACTTTTAGCTGCATTAGAAAAGGTCACTGTAGATGGGCTTTCAGTTTAACTAAAATGGAGGAAGTAGATCTTTGTAAATTTTGAATGTTTGTCCTGCTGAGGACAAACATTGTGTGAACATTGTGTTAACAATGTTCAGCTTCAGAAAAGTAACAAGGATGAGAGGTTTGTTACTCTGCGGTGTCTATGCCCTTCCAGGCTTAAACTTTTCTGCCTCATGTAAACTTTATTTATTTATTTATTTATTTATGGAACATGAGCCCTGTAAGGGTAGTTATTTCCACATGATGGAGATGAGTGGTACATCTCAATCTTATTCCCCGCCGGACTCTTTGCCAAGCTACACTAAAATAGCCAAGACACGTAACTCATTTGTAGAAGACACTCAAGGGGTGCTGGACCCTGAAATGAGAGACAACGGGGGCAATGGAGGTGCGTATCTCCTTTGGACCTGGTAGCAGGACAGGGCAAATGCAAATGGAGAAGAGGCGGTGACTCCCTATGGTGTCTTCTCCGAGTCGTGCCAGAAGGCACCTCCTTGCAGGGTTACACCGTAAGGCATGATTTGCCAGAAAGCTATTTGCAGAAATAGCCCTGGTAACTCATGCAGAACCCCTTCCTGTGGAGGTTTTCCCTTCAAAGGAGAAGCCAGGGGATTTCAAATGTTGTGTCATGTATCACACAGCAATAAAGCAGGAAGCCCAACATAAACACTGAAGTGTTATACAGTAACCTGCCCTTAGTATGTATTTACTACAGTATAGCAAGTCCTTGATGAGTTGTTGATAATTGTAAAAAGACAGGTGCACCTCGCATCGCTTTTGAGATAGAGCTTGAAGTTAAGCAAAATGGCCCATTTTTCTATAGCTCATGCCTCTCCAAACTGAAAGGCGTCAGGGGGGATTAATTATAAATGACAATGATTTATCCCAGCAATAAAAGTGAGTACTGGGTGCTAAGCCAGCATGCCACTTCTTATTCATTTAAAATAGCAGAATCCTGTGTCCCTGAGGATGATGATAAATATTTTACCACACAGATTTTAGGCAAAAATTAAATGTTCTAATTGACGATCACTGAGGATATATTTATTGAAAATTCACCTTCCAAAAGAGTAGCAGTGACTTTTCTTGCTTTCAAAACTAAACTTTGTAGTCTTCTAATCCCATTCGATGCCTATAAACAGAAAGTTGTCCTGCAGTGAGCCATCTCTTTTTCTTCCGCCTTCCTTTCAAAATACTAATTCTCCACCCATCTGTTTTGGCACAGAGATACATTATCAATTAAAGTTCCTTGCAGATGTGTGTTTTATAGTGCGTTGTAAAGCTTTTTTTTTTTCCTAAAGGTCCTTTTGCTCTGCAGCATGTGTGAACTGAACTGAATGACTTTCTCAGTGTCTTACTGCACTCAGTCACTGAGAGCGAAGGCTCTTCCTCTGCCTGGCTTTGCCGATGCTTGTGCATTGAGCATTGTTGCTGCATTTCTAGCTTTCACAGATGGATAGCTAGGAAATGTGTGAAACTGCCTTGGGCACCAAGAAAACAGGGGCATCAAGCCAGGACTTTGAAAGAATACTTCCAACAAACGCAGCTGCAACGTGCCATGCGCCACACTGAGCTCGGCTCTCCTACCCTTGCTGGCTCCCTTCGCCTTCATCTAGGAAGGAGGCTGCATTTTAAGTACATGCAAGTTGGGAGATTACAGTAAAAGTACAAAATGAAATCTCCATTAAAGCATATGCAGATGCTTTGCTCATTGCTGTGTTATATCCCCACACGTGAGATGAGCAATGAAAGTGCTTAGACCAGAGTATCTTTCATCAGATCCCTCCCTGTTAGCGCCGAAGGGAAGAGAGGGCAAGGAGCAGTGTATGGATTCCAAAATTAAAGAGTGTCAGGATTTTGATGATTCTTTTATTCAAATTGATTATTCTTCTTTTGAACTTTTCACTTCTCTGAGGATCTCCACTCATTATTTGAGCTGAGTGGTGATCCCTAACAATTCAAAATATTTTGACAGGAGAAATTGAGGACAGGAAAACAGACGAGCCTGCTCAGCAACAAGCCAAAAGGAGAGGATGGGAATGACCACTCCATCTCAAAGCCTAGCAGACCTGAGGCACTCTAGAAGCAGAGGAAGCCAGCCCAAATTTGGGTCTAAATAAGGAGGGAAGTGCTTGCCAAACACCTAATCACAGGCTCTAAGAGGCATACCTGTCCCCCAAGAAAGAACAGCACTGGACAATAAAAAAAGTCTTGCAAAATTGTAGCTAAATGACAAAATTACAGATATGGTATGAGTTTTTAAGGAATTCAAAAAAAAAAAAAAAAGAAATATGTGATGCTAACAGAAAAGGCATAAATACAGACTATCTCAGCACAAACTTTTCTGCAGCAAGACCAAGGCATCTTTTCTCTGACTTAGAATGCATCCATCAGTGGATAACGCAGTGCAGGTTACCATTCTGCATGCACCTGGAATGAAAAAACCACAGCTGCTGAAGACCATCAGGAGGAGAATATGGAAATGCACCATGATAGAAACAGATGGTATCCCCCCCAACCTAGATTAATATTTACATTTGAACCACTTCATCTCAAAGAGACCTAGCAGAAACCAAAGAGGCATAGAGAAGTTATAAAAATTATAGTACTAGAGGGAAAACTATCCTGGTAACAAAGCTGGGTTGCAGAAGAAGACAAAAATGTACAAAATAAACTGGTAAATTCTGTTTCATACTATAGGGAAAAGAGAGGAAGGCAATGGAACTAAAAATCTATAATCGCAAAACTAATTAAATCACCATGCTTTGTCTTTATATAATGTATAATTAATATGTCACAGATGTTCTAGAGTCAAGAGAGATGAAACGATTATATACATAATATGAACATCTGCAGCCATGTGATACAGGATATAAGTGCTCATGTTGTATGGTAGTGGCTAGGTACTCGCTGCCAGAGTTTTGAATGAAACTTATTAACAGGTTATTTCATAGCTGCTCTGCACTGGGCTTGCAGTATCTTTGAGCAGTTGGCAGGCAGCTGCCATCCTGTGTTCCTGCTGCTGCTGAATGATTTGGCCTTTTCTGACCTGTCATTTATTCTACTGTAATTTAGAGAGAGATGTGTATATATCAACCTCACACAAGAGAAGCTCTTCTGAAGGAAAAATAAATGATTGAGTTCTTCAGGTGGTTTAAAGCAAAGACTACATATTAAAGACTTTGATTACTATATATATGTATATATACATATATCTGTATGTGTGTTTATATAATATATATATAAAAATTCTGCATATATTATACAGAATTGATCATACAGATGCAGATCTCTTCCTTGGAGTGCTGGCTGTCT
Source organism: Tinamus guttatus (assembly GCF_000705375.1). Next base: position 122,937 of record NW_010577537.1, on the reverse strand, counting down.
TTAAGCAGCTTTTGCCTTTGAAAACTCTGAACCCTGGATGTGACAAAATCATTAAGTTTGCATTTTGGAAGAATCACAATGAGCACTAAAGAGACCCCACTTCCCACATGCAAACTTTCTAGTGATAAAGAGCCTTTTCAGCCTGTATAATCCTATTTACTGTTCTTAATTGGAGAACTGTGTTTGTCAAAAAGTACAGAAGTCTTCAGTTGTTTGGAAGTGAGTCTGGCTCATCAGCTCCCAAGGGAAGAAAAGAACTATTTATTTTAACCGTTAAGCCCAAATACAAACTGCACAATAAATCTGTCTATCCAAATACTGACCTATTTCATGTCATGTCAGGATGAAGCTGGCCTTGCTGTATGAGGCTATTGTTGCTAATAAAGAAAGTAAACCTTATTAAGGGAGCCACTAACCCGCTTCCAGGGCACGGCCCCAGCAATCCCCATCCTGCCGCCCCTTGCATTGAGCTGGCAGTTGCAGCATGCAAAGAGGCTAAAAATGAACCTCAATTGCCTAGCTCCATCTAGTGCCTGGGAAGCAAACCTTCAAGACCCTGGCTAATAATTCATGGAAAATAGCTCTGTTTGGCTATTTTGGCCCACAAGACCCTGGCTAATAATTCATGGAAAGTAGCTCTGGCTATTTTGGCCCGGGGAGCCAGTTGTGCCCAGTGGGCAGTGAGGGGTGGTGCGAGGCGAGATGCACGTGTATGAAATAGCAGCCTTTCCTAGGTAGTTTTGCCAAGCGGGGCAAACCCAAAGCAACAGTGTTGCTCCGTGCCCAGGAGCCTATGCTGTGCCTTGGCTTTTTGCTCAGTCTGTGAACCCATGGATAGCTGTAAAATCTTTTGGAGGCAAATGGGGGAAGCTCGCCCGATGAGGTAGCTCTTGGTTTGGGCATGCTAAACTTGCCAAGAGATTGGCGCCTCCCCTGGGAAATTTCTCAGGGTCAGCAATGGGAAATCTCTGTTCTGCATTGGCAGAGTTTATAAGGAAGATATGCTTTTAAACTCCTTAGGAATGCACCAAGGTCTGCTTTCCAAGAGGAAAATGCCCCTGGCATTTCTAGACAAAAGACAAAAAGGTCCTATTCTCTCTGCTCTCTCCTAAGTTTCCCGGAGGAGACCTGCGTAGGAAAGCAGAAGCTCAGGAGCACAAAAGGAAAAGGTCGTCTTTGGCTCTACTCAAGCCCAAAGTCCCCCTGAACCCACTGGTAGCTCCGCTCCTGCCCTGCCTCCTTGCCTCATAAGGGATTTCTCTTTGACAACCATGAGAAGAATTCCTGGAAAATGTAGAGCTGCTCAACTGTCAGTCACATTTCCCTAGTTTGACATGTTTCAACCGTGAGTCATTGGGAAGAGACAAGTTAGGAAAAGAGAGCAGTGGCCCATCCTCATCAACTTGCCAGTCTGAGCATTTTGTACAGACCTCAGAGAGAATAGCCTGAAAACCATGGCATTGACTTCGAGAGTGAACCAGCAATAAAGAGATTACAGAAAATGTTTAAGAATCTAATAAAGATTTCCATTAAAAATGAGCTAGTTTTCTTTCTGGTCAGATAAAAATAAAGTTGCTTGTTTCTTTTTCTTCTCTGCAAATACTCCCATATGGCTGGGTTTGCTCTGTACTCCTGTCAAATTTACTGGGAATTTTGTGATTAGTCCTTGGGAAGCGGAGCTGGCCCCACTCCTGCCCTGCAGAGCAGCCTTGGATGTCTCCACAGAAGACCAGCCTTCATTTGAATCCCTGGTAGCATTTCCAGGAAGAGCTGCCATTGTCCTGCGAGTGGGTCAGCTTTGCCATATGCAGAGTCTGCTCTTTCTTCGGTCATACCAATATCTTGTAACTCCACAACAGCAACTCTTTGCTCCGAGGTATCTGATTTGCATAATAACTAGATAGATGGTTATTGCGGAAAAAAATGGGCAGTATGCAAATCCCCGGGCTGTGGGAAGCTGGCAGACTTTGTGAGCCAGTTACAGAGAAGGGATTTGAGTAACTGCTATGCATGCATTTTTTAGGGATACATTTTCCATTAGTTATTTTAAGGTGGCACAACTGCAGGCCACCACCATCTGAGCATCTGTCTTCTCTCCTAGTCCCTTGCTTCCTTCCCAGTCTCTCTTTCCAACTCCAGATCCTCACTTTTTTTAGGAAACCCCAAGGAGGCCAAAGTCGCTCCCAAAGTTGCAGCTGGTTCCCACACCCTGCTGCACGAAGGAGCCTCTGAGGTGTTGACTGCCCCAGTGCTGATGTCCAGTACTTCAGTACCATTATCCAGGGCTATTAACGCATAAGCCCTTTGCTACAGCACGATGTTGCTCAAATACCCCTAAAACTGAAGAGTAGCTTCAGCGGCTCCTCCTCCTTTATTCCACAACGTCCCCTGTTGCCTCCTTTTTCTAAAGCCTCCTTTAATCAGCCCATGGCTAATCCCATCCATGCCTAAATCAATGTAAGGTAGTATAGGCTGCTTAGTTACTTAATGCCCCACACCTACATCTCCCAGCTTCCCCTAAACTCTCAGATGCTAAAAGATAAATACTAAAAGACATCTGTTGTGGCCATTTTGCAAATTTCCATTTTGCCAAAAAAAAAAAAAAAAAGATAATTTTGCACTTCTTTCAGCTTCTCTTTAGGATCAAGATACCAGATAATATTTAGTCTGGTGACACAATAGTAAGGGGCATTTCAGAAAGGACATTTTGACAGAAAAGAAGGAAGGAATTTGCAGGTAGTGGCAGCTGGACATAAATGTAGCTTTAAAATGAGCTGCCATACATTTAAACAATGCACAACTAAGAGACAGTCATCATTAATAAACTTATATCTCTTTGGAGAGATAAACATCAGTATATTCTTTTATCTAACAAGCTACTGTAGGTATCATGAGACTTATTGACTCATGATCTTCAGTACAGTCACAAACCCACAGTCACATTTATCTACACTAAAACATTTTGCCATCTATGCTATCAAAATATTGCAGAAGTCAGAAGAAAATAAGTAAATCTCCCACAGAATCTAAAATATTTTGTAGCAATCGCAGCTAGGAGAAAACCAGATTGGAAAAAGGCTCACACACTCTTAAGTTGTTCAGAGTTAACTTGCTCATGCAAAAGATGTTAAGAGATCATTTTATCAAAGAATGTGACAGTTTTTTGAATCTCAAGTTTTCTTGAGAACATGGTTCTGTGAATTTGTAAATAATAGCCACCAAAAAAGAAATAATTAGTTGGGGGTAAGGAGGGAATATGTCTGAATCTTTGACCAAAACATACACAGAAGAATTTAACCTTTCCTGGCCTCACGCTGTTACTCTCTCACTTCTAAGCTTCCTGGATTTGACTAGCAGTGGAAAAGGCATAGTGAAAGGGAAGAGAAGTGGTTTTTATGGTATTTTGCTCAGAACAGACCAGGAAGTATCAAAAATCTAGATAAAAAATAAAGTCTGAAAGTAGGAGATTTTTAGACAAATTTCCCCAAGCTCAAGGTTTCAGAATAGTGTGGCTAACCTTAAGATAAATATTTCAGCTTGTCTGAAGAGATAAGGTCTCTAACCTGTACCCCTTAAAACTCAGTGGAGTTTTTTCATGCCTTTTGGATTGGGTTTAGGTGGGAGAATAACCCCTGGAAAAGATCATAGTAGTATTAATCAGCATGAAGGGCGTGTTTGTTGTTATTTTAATAACACCTCCTAAGATCTCTGCTTTTTACGTAACAGAGTGTTGAGATAAGATATCAGCTGAACCTTCGTAAACAGAACGTGATACTTTCGTGTTAATGAGAAACGTGAGATGTTGTAGTGGTTGCCTATGAGCTAGGGTGCCGCACTGCGGTGGGGCTGGCGACCGTCCTGGCCATGAAGAGCAGGCCAGGGACCCAGTGGCAGGGTGGTGCTGTGGGACCATGGCGTAGCCCTGCTGATCCCGTGCTGCCAGGCATCCCTAGAGGGAACCTGAAATCATGCAGCTTTTGGAATATTTTGGAAAAAAAAATGGGTTTCTAGAAACCCCAAAGGATTTAATCATAAATTTCAGGATCCTGCAGGAAAATTCTTCATTTGACACCATTTCACAGTACTTTTCTCAAAGCAGAAACAGGGTGAGGGCTCAGCTCTTGCTGTTTTCTTGGAAAGAAAGTTCATTGTTGGAGATGAGGAAAAGCACCTCTGAGAGTTGAGAAGCAGCAAGGAAGCAGCATTCCCATCTTTGGAGAGTACCTCCACAAAGGGAAGAGGGGTCAAATCCATGCACAGTCAGCGAAGCCATGGGATGATGGTTCACTTCCAACAGCAGCAAACCCTTGCTTGTGACTGTGCTCCCTGTGCTCACATCCTGCAGCAGTGACAGCACTGGAACTCAGCTATTGCCACTGCTCTCCGAATGAATCTCTTTGGCAATGGGTAGGTTTTGAGTTCACACTTTGCCAGCAAGTCTAGGTGTACAAGAGCAAGAAAAAGATATTAGGGTGGTTCAGTTCTCCTAATGTCAGGCTGAACAGCACTAGCAAGACTGAATTGCACTGGCTATCAGAGGACACCTGTCTATGAGCAAATAAAGCTGTTCAACAGCTCTCCTTTGCCTTAGGATTTCTCCAGAATAGATCACACTTTTTCTTCTGCTGCAGATGGCAAAGGGCCAAAATAAACACCCTGGTATACGTCCATGCACCTGAGCACGTATGTACGAGCAGAGGTTATCTGCAGTAGCAACGAAGCACACTCACCTTGCCCTCTTCCATCACCCCCACCGCCGCACGCTAAACACCCCAGGTGCAGAGCGGCAGCAGGACGGGGTGCTGGGAGGCTACACGGAAATTGGAGGTGCCCGTTTGGTGACTAATGAGCTGATTATAATGTCTGTGGATGAATTTTGCATAATACTTGTGAAGGAAGAGCAGAGAGGGAAGTCAATAGGCTTGGACCCATTTGTATGCAAACAACCAGGCAGCCTGCTGCTGATGAACTTACAGACATTTGTACAGAACAAGGGCACGGAACAAGCTAAGCTAGGCTTGTTCTCTACCTATATCTTCAGGCCAGTGCTGGGAAACTAGAGATAGATCAGTGACATTCATGTTACATTTGGTTTTAAATGTGGGAAAAAAAAAAAAGGAGAGAAGAACTAATTATATGTTGCTGGCTTGATCTGTGCTTTACAAATTTGCGTTTATGAATTTTTTTCTCATGATTAGCAATTTCTATTTGAAAGGGTGAGGAAGTGCTTGGAAGAGTGAATTACTGTTCTCCACCGCTGCCAAGTCTCATGTTTTAATTTCAAGTTTCATGATTTTTGATGCATTTTTTAAAACTCATATTCTTGGAATAAAGATTCTTTAACATCTCCAGCTTTTTTAAAATGTAAAACATGAAGCAATTGCACCTAAAAGATCAGATCTAAAAGGCAAATAAAAAGAAGACAAAATGTGTTATTTTAAACCAGCTTCATGATTTTTGGTCAGGTTGTGTGATTTGGGAGGCCCGATTGATGAAGTTTTAATAGAGTTCTATGCTCTATTCATATGAAAAATAGTATGTCAGTTATAAAGGTACTTTTTCAAAACCAGTTGCATTAGCCAACTAAAGAGAAATATTTGCAGTGGCAAGTACAATGAAGGTGTTGTTTAGTTTACATTTTCCTACGGTACATTTCAGTTACCTCTCAGTTTAACATGTCATTGATATGGTAAAGAGACTGAGAAAAGGATCTGAGGTGGTTAAGGAGCAGCAGGTCAATAAATATGGTTGCCTTGCTCTGCACTTGGGCAGCGGATGTAAGACCAGTTGGGCAGATGAGTTTTATTGCCTTCTTAAGAAATTCCTGGGATTCTGAAACCAGTTTCATTCTGGAAACATTTCTTAGTGGGTTACCTATCTTCTGCTTCAATGTCTGTGTTATTTCAGAAGTGGCCTATTCAAAGAAATGATTTTGATCTGAGCTCAGGTTCATCCTGTCAATGCGTAAGTAGGATTTAGACTTTTTCTTTTTTTCCTTTGTATTTCAGATTTCTGTTCTGCTACAAATCCAATTTGCCTGCTCCAAGTCTATTTGTCAGGAACTACTACAATGCATCAGCCATCACAGTGCAACTGAAGAAGTTAATGCAAATTAAATAGTTCATTGCCATAGGAATATTCCATTCAGTCCCAAGAAGACATAAATGAGTGTAATAGAAGCAGCATTTTCCATTCAGCCTCAATCTCTTGCAGTACTCTTTTCTATTTCATTAAAGGTAGAAGCACATTTAGTGTGGAATAGGCAAGAACGCTAGAGAGGTTTGCAAAAAATAAGATGAAAGGAATGAATTAAAGGGAAGAAATAAGAAAGGGGAGACTGTCCTCTTATCTGGGCTAATTTTGTGAACACAGTGTGGTGTGTTACAGGAGTCAAATGACTGTCAGTGTTGCGAATTACTCTACCACATGCCAGACTGAGGTCAAATCCTCAGTTTCCAATAGCTGTTTTCCCTGGATCAGTGTTGATTCTTCAGGCAGACAAGCTCTGCTTTTTTTTTTAATTATTCTTTATTCTTAAAGGTCAAATTTAGAGACTGTAAAATTTGCTTGCCTCTGTCCTTAGCATAAAAAGAGGCAGAGCGCTGTTCTGCTTCCCTCCCCTTTCATATCTGTTTCAGCAAGCTTTTCTTACAACTTCTTAGCATTTTTTTTGTGCAGTGATAGTGCCCTTTAGCCCTCAAGCTGGATGCTGTGCAAGCATATGACATAACGTGATCCCTGTTCCCAAGAGCTTACAGTGTAGGTAAAACAGAATTATAATGATACAGGAAATGCGGCTTAGAGAGCGGTGATAAAAAAGGAAAATTGTCCGTATTGAGTTTCTGATTACACCAAGTCAAAGACCTGGTGGTCCTGCCTGGACCTGTAGTTTCTCCCATGCCCACAGGCAGTTGCCAAATGTGGACTCTTAGGACAAAAAAAGTCACAAAACTTATAGTTGTTTAAAGATCTGTGTCAGGAAAGCTAGTGAGGTTGAACCAAATAGATTTAAAGTATTTTGGCATCTCACCATCCTTTGAAACTCACTGTTAAATTATAAGGATTTTTTTAGACAATTTTCTTTCTTTAAAGTCTCTTTTCAGGTCCCTTTTCTGTTGTATGAAAGAGCTATACAGAGCAACAGGGGAAAACAAGACAGCTAACGGATATACAAATAACTCTATCTGATGCACTGCTGTAAAAAGTTATCTTTTTACATCATTTCTGAGAATAATCTGATTTTCATGCAGCAGAGCAAGGTTTCTTAGAAGTCATTGGTGTTCCCCTAAGAAGGGTCAGGGCAAAGCTGCTTATCCTGCCTCCATCTCAAAGCCTGGGAGAGGACTGGGGCCGACAACACTCCCAAGTCTTTCTTCTCATTTCTGACCTCCTGCAGTCATCCTAGAACAATAGGCAAAGGAGAGAGTTCTATCACAGCTTAATATTCTTAGCAGAGAGTTTACAAAGATAATTTAAAAATATACCACAGAATAAGGGAATAAAAAAAGAACCCAATCTAAGCATCTTTGTATGTGTGCATCTTGTTCTGTGACTTTGGGATGCTCCTTTTTCCTCCTCAGGCATCACTTTCCAGACCATAACTTACCTTGTTAAGCACATACCATGGCAACTGTGAGTTAAAAATGATAATGAAACCAGTTAGCAACTGAGCATTTTTTTCTTTTTTAGCTCTGGTGCATATATGAGCTGGGGTATGCACACGCTTTTGAAACAGGCAGAAGGAGATCACAGTTCCTACAGGGACAGATTTTCCTTCTTTACACTGATCTTTTTGGCTGCATCTTGCTTTCTGGTGAAGTGTAATAGCCACAGCTGAAGTTAAAGGTCACATTGTCGCCAAAATACACCAAAAGCTGGACCCTGCTCCAGGATCACACAGTCTAAACAGACAAGGCAATGAGAGTGAGGCGGGAAGGAATTGTTATTTAGAACACATAAACATGTTTAAAGAGAACACATTTTTAAATCAGTGAAATGTCAGGACGTGGCATTTCTTGCTCTAAGATGTGCCTGACCCACATTTTCCAAAGTGGTGGGAAATGTGGGGTTGGCTCCTTTGGTGAATCCACACAGAGATCCCTTAAGGAAATCTGATTTGCACAAAGTAGGGATGGCTCGAATGCATCTTCAGGTAAGTGCCTGGAACAGCTCAGCACCAGCTTTCTTGTGCTCTCAGCAGCAAAGACACTTCTTTCATGATGATTGCTACGTATGGCAGGGAGCACACCTCCCCAGGCTGAGCAAAGTTCACCCTTCTGTTTGGGCGTCCCTGCACTTACAGTGAATCACCCAAATAGCTGTCAAATAGCCCCATGAAATAAAATCATACCCCAACAAGCTAAAGTGGTGAAAACCCTGCTGCAGATATAAGCCTACAATCTAGACTGCTAATGCAGTTTATTCTGATTGGCAAAAAAAAAAAAAATGAACACAAGCTGTACTGAGACAAAATCTCTTTTCTGAATACAAGCTGATTCACAGCAAAAAATACGTACTGCTCTAACTAAATTGTACTAAACATTTGCTAACATAAACAGGGTTTGGGGGCCAAATGCACAAATATGTCTAGGTACTTAACTCCAGTGAAATTAGATAGGAAAATTGGCAGATCGGGGCCTCAGCATAGTTTCTATCTGCAAATTCTCACATGTCAGTAAAAGAATGCATCCTAAAGGTTACTTTTGCAACCAGAAAATAAAGTTGAAATAGAGATTGCGCAACATATGCAAGCTTCAGGAAATTCATTGGAAATTGGAAATTCATTAAATCTTCTGACAATACATATTTTGTGAGCTTTTGAACTCACGGTGTTCTTGTAGTATCCACACTGAGATCTTGGACAGCAAAGCTGACCCTGTCACAGACAGCCTTGCATGCTGGCTTTACGGGTTGCAATAATACAGCAGGTGCCTGCACAGTCTCAGCGCAGACTTGTCATCTCTTCAGTGTGTTCTTATTCCCACCTTAAGGCTTCAGGAATTTTTCCCTTTCTCTGTCACTGCAAGCAACGTCTAATTCATGGGTGAATTTCTGTTGAAAAAAAAGAAAAATCCAAAGCCAGCATATTAAACCAGGAAATGGAGTGAGGAGAAGCAAGACATGCATGTTTCTAACTTTAAACTCCTGCTATGTGAGGATTAGCAAAGTGCCTGAGAATGCCACGTCTGCCAGTTTTTGGATGCAGACAAGCATTTCCTCAGACTACGTGCATACAGCCAATACTGATTTGTCAGCCACTTTGCCAAAATTGGCCAGAGACCCCTGAGAGGCAATAAACCTGAAACTAAGCATAAATGACTGAAGTAGAGAAATTAGAGTAATCATGCACTGTGACTGTGAAATCCTAGGCGAAGATATAGCTGAGTTTAACTTTGTTTTCAGTGCTCAAATGTAATTTAAATGGAGAAGTTCAGGTGCCTAAAACTAATGCCTTTGTAGATGACAGCGGTTGCTGGAGTTGTCTACCAGGGCTGGCAGCTCTGAGGTGGGATTGATGGGAGGATTTCTGCCCTGCTGGAGCAGCAGCTGCAAGCCAGATGGGATTCGCAGAGCTTCTGAAATGACATCAGACAGCGCTTATATTTAAGAAACTGAATCTCTATACATTACTTTCTTGGAAATAAAAGTTTTAGTGCCCATTTTACACTACTACTAAGTGTGCTGCTAAGTCAAAAGAATGTAAAATTGTGTAATCAAACACAGATTAAAAAGGACTGAAAGAAGGCACCTCAGGCAGGCTTAATGTGTCTTCTTACAAGTATGCATCATGACAGTCTTTATGATATCATATATCTTTTTTTCTACACAACTCAAGTCTCGCTCAGTGTTCTTTCAAAGGCAGGTAGATATTCAAACCTTTCCATCATTTAATTACTGCATATCTTTCAGACTGCTGTGAATACAAAATTATTAATTTCCTCATGGAAAATTATTAATGAATATTAATGAATACTTCTTTACAGCACCTCTTCCTAAGGAAATCACCTCAACTCCCAGTTTAATGTGGCTGTTGTGATGTCAAAATCCTTAAACTGACAAGGCAGATAGATGGTGGGGACAAAGCCCATTGACACTACATTCATGCTGTGTCCTGGTGGGTAATGTCTGCCCTCTCCTGAAAGCTGAGAATACACTGGAATTTGTCAATTGACAGAAGGCTCATCCATTCGATACGTTTCACTGTTACATGCTAAATGGTGCCCCACTTTAATTAGTCTCAAGACAGGTGGCTGGGAGCAGGGAAGGTGAGGGGTAGCAGCAGCAACGAGTCACCAGAGAGGAGGAAGCAGTAGGGTCAGGTCAGTCTGGCAGCCGAGCCAAGGTGTTCAGGAGCAGGGCATGGGCAGTGCTGCTGTACAGGGAGCTGTTCTGCTAACACTTGAAATGCCCAAGGCAAAGCTTCACCAAGCCTGAGGAACATCCCTCAGGAACCATGATGACAGTCTGTCTGAAACCACCTGCCTAGTGTTTTGCGGGAATGTTGTAGTAGAGCTGGGCAGGGCTGTGCTAAGGAGAACAAGACTTAAATCCTTTGCAGACCCAGTCCTCAAGCCTCTAGGGCAACACCCAACTGCCCCACCTATGAGCGTGTCCTTTCTCCTCTGTCTTCTTCACATAACAACTTTCCAGCATCTTCAACAGAGGAAATGGGTCCCATGGGGTAAAAAGAAGGTGTTGTGGAAACCAAGCTATAATGTATATGCATAAAGGCAGTCAAATTAAGGATGTCCAGAAACTCTTAATCTTGTCATTTCCTAATTTCTTCAGTTACATTCCAGTGACAGGTATTTGAAAACAAAATAATAAAAAAGAAATATTTTCCCATTTTCCATCAAAAAGAAAATTCAAACAAACTACAGAAGAAAATTAATTCTATGACGTGAATCTGTCTTAACTCTTACCAGTGGGATTGGGATCTATTCAGGTCCAGAGAAAATCCTCTATCCTCTGTCATCAAGGTTTTTTTACGCTTTTACTTGTTTTGCCCTCCATTCTGGTATGTCTGTAGTTACTTGTTTTGCCCTCCATTCTGGTATTTCTGTAGCAGAAAAAGATTTCATGTTCAGGAGGGCAGTATGGTTACAATATCTCTGCATATCCCCCTTTGTCCCATCTCCCCTTCAATGTCTGCACACTTCAGCTCACCCTACCAGCTTGCTTCACTCCCATTTTCTTCTCTGCCCCTCCCTTGTTGTTGCCCCTCCTTGTGCCCTCTCTCCTTTCTCCTTATTCCCTGGCTCTGCTTTTGGCCTCTCCCATCCACAGTCTCTTCTCTCTGTCTTCTCTTTCACTGAACACAGTTCCCGCTTTGGTGTTTGCCAGTGGGCACTGCCTCACCCCTCCGTGCCCTGTACCGATAGGAGTATTATAATATGATGACTGCAGAAAAATAGGATTAGCAGAGATAGTGTGTGGGTTAATGTTGTTCCTGGTTAAATTGCTCTAATAATATTTGTTGTATATGTGAGGAAAGATTTTATGTCACACGTTGAGAAAAGGCTGTCTCCTTTCTTTGCAATGATGTGCTGTGGGCTTGGCAAAAGGAACACTGTGCTGGCTCCAAAGCCACATTTCCTGTGGCCAGTTTAATATTGAATTAACATGGGGCTAAATCCATAAAGAGACTGAAGCTTCACAGTGCTCAAAGTCATGATCAAATCTCAGCCTTTTCTTGAGACCAAAAACAACTTTCCAAACTCCTTTTATACACCATGGTGCTTAGGCTGAACACAGCCTAAGATGCTTTGGCTCGGGGTGGTGCCCTGGACACTGGAGAGGATGGTCCCTCTCTGTCCGTCTCTTCCAATGGACATTATGGTAGTGGGACATGGGGTAGCCAGAGGCTTTGCAGGGTGTCAAGGCCGTTTGTGCCCTGACCGGTAAGTGTGCATTAGCAGGAGGCAGACAGACACACCACAGATTGATTACAGCTTGGAAAACTTCATGCTTACTGCTTTTAGTAGATGGCAATACTGGAGACTTACTTCCTTGTGGCTCTTGTTGTCTAACATATTAAAGATGAACTCTTTAAAGCACATGGGTGTTTGGTGCTTTACATCTCCTTACTTAGTAAAGCAATTTTTCACTTGGCCAGTTATTTTAGTGGTTATCGAGACGCACTGGGACGACTGTCAAGAAGACCTAGGAGTTAAACCACCTCGCAATGCTTGTCCTGGTGTTGTAATAGGTGTAAAATGTTAGTTGCCAGGTTTGATGTGCACAGCCTTGAACAGTTGCAGGAACTGTACGTTTTACATCCTTGAGGCTAGGACCAGAGCCAGCTTCCTCGGTAGGTGTTTACCCTTGCCACAGGGCTACAGATCCCATCTGTGGTATCCTGGCCTGCTGAATATTCAGTCTTTTCATGCAAATTACAGTCACTTTAGTGGAAGAGACTGAGCAAAGCCCGCTCCAGGGACTCTTTGTGGTTGGAGTGGGAGATGTGGGCTCACGTCTCTGCTTTATCTCCAGCACTGGAGACTTGAGGCCCGTACCCCAATGCCCTGGTGGCTTATTCCTTGCTAGTCTGAACATAAAGTTATGCTCCTTGCCGTTCTCTATGGAGTTCTTATGCCATTACTTTTGAGGTAACACAAGGTATGGGAAGCTGTGCAGAAACACTTGCTGGGACTTTGATGTGAGCTAGGGATGATTCGGGGCAACTTCTAGAATTTTGTGCAAGGCCAGTGGGAAAAGTGGCACTTGCAAAAGCTGAATGAGACTTTTGACCTTCACCAGTGGGCTTCAAACTGGCAGACAAATGTGTAATAAGAAAATGGTGGCAGGAAATATATGCTCAACTCAGTAAGTCTTCAGAGGGCATGCAGATTTTTAAAGGTGAAAGAAGGTAACCACTAGAAAAACTTGCCAGAGGATATGGTGACTGACTTGAAAAAATATGATAGTTTGGGTTACACAGGCTACCAGGATAAATAATCACAAGCAGCCCTTTCATCTCAATAATTATTTTGAAAAGAGCTACTGGATATTTAAATAGCCCTGATGGGTTAGACCAGTTTTTATCTGCACATTATGTGCTATTGTGTGAACTCAAAGAATCATTTAAAAATAAATACGTAATGTTGTCTTCTTCCTGAAACTTCTTCAGCATTTCCTTTTGAATGTCCTTCTTTTAATCAATGGTTATACTCTAACACCAAATGAAACATGTAATTTTGGTTCACTTGTTGCTAGTCAAAGTACCTCCCATTTAATTACAATAGAGGAGAAATTTTCCTCTTGCCCCATCTCAAATGGCTGACCCAGTTTCTTCCCACCTAATTCCAGTTTTCTTAAATCCTGTTCCATAACGTCCTTCTTCCTCCAAAGGGAAGTGACAAAAATTAATACTGAAGAGCTCATGACATTTACAAGGGGAAAAACTTGAAGATGGATTTTTAGATCTGGTGTTCTGCCTAACTTTGTATTTCTTTCTGCATATTATAAACTGAAATGCTTGTTGTCAGTACACATGAATGTGTTATAACTGAATTTGCTATAGACCAACTGGCTAGGCATCATGTGTCATGATGCAAAGCTGTGAGAACTTGTTGAGTATGAAAGATTCCATATCAATCCAATCTTATTTTTTTTGGTGGTACAGGTGAGATATGTTCCTGCCTCCTTTTCAGTAATGCAATCTTAAAGTTTATTATATGAGATGCCATTTTCATTTGCACGTGGCAAACTAAGGAAACTTTTCTCTTTTCCTCTTTTCCTTCAGCTGAAGTAGTTGGTTGTTGCACATGCACAATCTGTGTTACTAAGCAAAGTTGTATTGTGCAATGTTTGTAGTTCCATATGCACAATTAAAGCACAAACTGAGATCTTTGCCAGTCCTCTTTAATAGCACTTATGAATATTTAATAGTTGAACAGTATTTGTTAATCTCTTGTTGAATGCCAAGAACAGCACATTTCCTCGCGTTCAGAACTGGTCTGCCTCTTTTCATACCAATCCACCAAGTTTCCTTAACTGTATGCTGTACAGTCTGGGGCCATGCAGACACCCTAGCGGGAGGACTTGGTGTGGGAAAGGTTTGAGAGAGAGAAGAGAGGGAGGAGAGAGGAGAAGAGCACTGAGGTAGAGAAGGAGCACATTCCTGTAGAGCTGGCAGCGCCTCCTGGCCCGCTTGGATGACAGGCTAGCAAAAAGTTTGGAGAAATAGGTGAGTGTGGCAGCACCTGCCCTGTTCCTCAGTGTATATACAGGCCATTTGCCCTTCCTAAGCCCTTCCCCATTCACTTTCTTAGAAGCTGTGGACTATAGCAATGCCCAGAATTGGGAATTTTCCTGCTGGAGCATTTCTGCTGAAATTTCTGCTATGCTTGATTGTAGAAGTTCCCTCATTACAATTTTCAGTCTTTGCTTAAAGGTATGGACCCTCCAAGATTATGTGTCCTTGGTGCAGAGCCAGCAGTGAGCTGCGGCAGATAGTGTGACATGTGGTGTGGATCTGCTGTGAGATGAGGTGGCCACTGTCACTCTCCAAACATCTGTGGTCTCTGTGAAGGGGACGGGCTTGGTCTCCAAGGAACCTGTGTCAGAAGTGCTGTGACAGGAGACCGAGATGGTCTCTGGCTGAAGTGCATGGCCCATCAGGTGTTGGCAGGCCGTTATGGGGTGGAAAAGACCTAGTTGTGCCTCAAGAGGCACAACCAAGTGTCAAGACACAGAGCCCAGGATGCCAGCTCCTCAGAGACACACAGGAGGCAGGACCAGGGCCAGAAGTTTGGAGATGGGGAAGAGAGAGTTGCCTTTCCTAGGAGGTTCCTCTTCAACCCCTAAGCCTGAGGGGCCAGCTCTGCTCCTGCCTGCTTCACCTAACTGCACTGCCACCTCCCAGCCACATCTGCTGCCCTGAGAGCTCGCCCCTCTGCCTCCACCCTGGCCCTGGCAGCTCCTTGTAGAGCTGTGAGGAGGCAACCCCCCACCAGAAACTCCCAACTCTTGTGGTCTCTCTAGCCACAGCCTGGGAAGGCCTTAGCTGCTGCTCCACAGAAAGGGAAGGGTGGTTGGTTCAGGACTGTGGGAGTCAAAGTCACCAGCCAAAGCCACCAGCCAACATTTAAAAGAGACAGAATTGATGGGGGCTGGGGAAGGCATAACCAGAATAACTACCCATGCCCAAAGACATGTTAGGTCAAATGCCCCTGGTGATTGAGGCAGGAGGGTAGGAAGACATTCCTGATGAGGGGAGATGACCAGGAAATTCTGAGAAGCCAATTCTTGATCTTTGCATAATTACTACAACCTTCTTCCTCACCTGTTCCTCTTTCTTTCATGCAGCTGAGAGCCTTTTACTGTTTCTTATAACATCCTATGGAGGTCTGACTCAGCTTGACTTTTGGCAATACTTTTATTGAACACAGATTTCTTTGCCAATCAAATATTTTTGTGATACTTCTGAGCTCTCTGCTACTCCTAATATAACTTCTGAGATGCTGACTCAGTTTGCTTAGTCTGGAGCCCTTTTCTGCAAGATTTTCTTTTGCTTGGGATAAAAGTTGCAGATATGGTGCCTTGCCTTTGGCTTACATGCGTTTATTTCCATTCATGTCTCCTACTTCCTCAACTAGCTGAATTCATTTCATTACACTGTAGAAACTGAAAAATGTTTAAATCTTCCACTAAATTTAAGCTGAATCAGCTCGCAATCATGAACCTAACTTATGTTCTATAACCAATTATACTTTATAACCAGAGAGAATATAGAAAATACTCTAGATTTTCTAACATCTTCTCTCTTATCTGAGGATCCTTCCTGGGCCAAACATGAGAGGTCTCTGAAGCCCCTTCCCTCCCCTCATTGCAAGTGACCAAAGCTCCCTGCCCTGTTTCACACCCAGCGGGCATCCTGTGGTTCTTTGCTTCTTCCAGAAATTCCTGCCACGTGCCTGACCATGAAACCAATGAAAAACCTGTTGCCTTTCACTGTGGCAGTAGCCTGGGAGCATTTGTTCACTAGGAAACTGGTAGTTTGTATACCAAGAGCATGTGTCTGCTGAGCCTTCCTGCAGTGATGTGTACTCACATGCTGACCTGAGTGCCCCTTGTAGCACTAAGCTACAGGAACTACTTTTTTTTTTTAATCCTCACAGGACTCCAAGCCAAACATATCCTTATCCAGGCTTTTCCTGCTTATTTCTTCTGGTCCAGTAAACCAATTGCACAGATACCAACATGTAGCCATTCCCAGCCTGAGGTATGAACAAGCCCTGTGGTGCAAATAAGCACTACAACTGCAAGACAATGCCCATGGGGGCATGACATTTTTATCTTATTTCCTGATGTATCCACTAAGTACTGACTGAAGATTGTGATTCTGAGGATGATGCCTCATCATTAGCAAATTAGATGCTGTAATCTAGTTCTAAATGAATCTTCTTAGGGGGCATTATTCAGGGTCAGATTAAAATTAAGTGAGAGAAAGACTGATTAAAATGTAAGGTGAGCTTCCGTTCTGCACTTCTGGCGGGTGCCGCACAAAATCCTCAAAAGGGCAAAGGTATTTTTAAGCTATCTTTCATGCCTTGCTGGTTTTGGCCTTCTGTGTGACTTTCTCTAAATTACAATGCTTCACAAATCCCATAAGGATGTGCTGCTCCTCTGAGTCCCAGTCAATGGGCCAGGAAAGGGAAATAAGTTCTTACGGAGCCTAATACCATGCTAAGAGAAGGAAAATCTCTTTACAATTGAAGGTGGGGTTTAATGGTTGTTGAAGCCACTTGGCCTATGGTTGCAATCTGCAGCAAGGTCTGTGCAGGCTCACAGGAACTTGGGCTAGCTAAGCATTTCAGCTATGCTAGTGTGTGTCCATTAAAACACAAGATCCCATGTTGGATCATGCACTGCTGAGGGATGAAAAAAAACAATCAATCAGAGGCCTTCTCAGTTTGCTTCTCTGTTCTTTCACCGAATATTGTCCTGTGCTTCTGAGAGGGAGATAGCCCAAACCAGGGTAGCAGAGACCAGCTGCACCTTACTCGAGGCCCAGCTTATCTGGGGATGTCTCTGCCTGCTTTTGTGTTCCCTGCCCTAGACCAACCCTTATTTACCTGTTGTAACCTCAGGTTAATTCCGTCTGGATTCAGATGACTGGGGTGCCTGTACTGATTCCATTAGAGTAACGGGGAGTGCTGCAAATGGCCAATAAAATAATATTTGCTTTTAATTTTGACTGAAATAAGTGACTTAATGAGACACTGTATTTCAAAGCTTTGCTACGGCAGATCAAAACTGTCCTTTTAATTAACTGCCGTGTTAATTAATTAGATGTGTGTGAGCTGATGTTTAGCTGCAGTCAACCAGCGTCGTGCTTATTTTTCTCACCATTTCCAAATGGCATTAGCATTTCTAGTTCCTCATCTCATATCTGCTTTCTCATTTCATGAGTGAACATGAAGGGTGTTTACGACAAATAACACTTTGAACTCTTCTGACTTGATCTCCTCTCCGCTGCCTGCATGTGCTGCAGTGCCCAGGGGGAGGTAGACCTGCTGGCTAGTGCTTCCCAGCACTCCTCAACCTTCCACCAACTCAGGCAGAACCCCCGTGCCACTGCCCCAGATAGACCACTGGTGCTCAACAGGCACTGCCCCACGTGGCTGAAAACATTCTCTTTCAGGCTACACATTGGAGGAAAAAATATTCTTTGTTTCTAAGCAGGGTAAACTATAAAACTGGTAAACTACCCAGCTATACAGCAGATAAGTGATGAAAGATGGAAAGTGCGTGAAAACGTCTCTACTCCCAGCTGCCTCTTGCCTGGCCTTGGTGGAGACCCTCGCATTGGTGTGACATGGGAGGAGGACCAGGCCACCACATTTGGTGGAGAGATGCTCCAGGGACTACTATGAGAAGCTGATATTTTCTGTTTCTATATGCAGTCCTCCAAGGGCCTGATTCCCATCTTAGGCCTCAACTCTGCACTTTGGTTTTCACTTTTTCTGTGTCACCCACTAAAGCTCCTTGTAGTCTTGGTAACTCCAAGGGAAGTTGCTTTTCTTCACTGACCAGTAGGTCTGCATGGGGCTTTCTGAGCCAATTAGTACTGTCTTAGTTGAAGCCCTCCTAATCTAATTAGGTGTCTTTCGTGGACGAACTGACCACAAAGGCCACATATCCACAACTACAACTCCATGTGCTGTGTATGGTGACTTTTCTGTCCAAGATTTCTAACATAAGAGCTCCACATTTGCTGGGTGATATATTGCACTTTCATGCCAGGGCAGCCTGATCCAATTCCTACAGGAGTCCATAAAAAGGCCCCTGCTGACATCTGGCTTTCACTCAAGACCTACATCTTTATCAGAAAGCTTTGCTGTCTGCCAGTTTTCTGAGTCTAATGCACACATTCAGGAAAATGCCGGGGCAACTGGAAGAGTAATGTTAATGAAAATAGACAGGTATATCAGGAATCCAGTTTAAGTCTTTTAACCCAAATATTTGGCACAACAGATTCTACTACAATAGATCTTAGCCTTTCCTCTGAAATCCCTGACAAATAGTTTTAAAATCTGGCTAATTTTACAGACATCATAAGGGTATTAGCATTTATTTCCAGGCCAGAGGATAATATTACTGCATTTAAAAAAAGACAGATACTTGAAAAATTCCTTTCTTGTCACTTGGCCCCAAGGCTGGTCTAGTAATGAATGAACAATCAAAAACAAAAGCAAGATCTTACCAAGAAGTGGTGACAGCTATTCAAAGAGCAGTTTTTCCTCTTTTTTTTTTTTTTGAAAGTCTGCTGTGTAAGTATTTATCTCCATTTGGAGTATCATGATCGTGCTTCTGGTGTTTCTGTTGTCTTTCTTTTGAGTATAGACTAAATTTATATTAAATATATGTATATATTAGTTCATATGATTAATGTGGGGTTAGATATATATGGTAGATGTAGGTATGGGTGTAATAAGTCTTTCTGTAGGCCAATTTTGAAGTGGAAAGAGAAAGGCAGGGATCTCAACTACTAGGTAAACTGAGAATAGATTCAAGATAAGCCAGTGCTGATGAAAGCAAGGAGGAAATACACGGGGGCAAAACAGGCCAAATTCAAAGTACAGAAAAATAGCCCCTGTTAATAATATTAAAGAAAAAGAGATTGCTAAAAACCTACCCACCAAACAAAAGGAGGAATTTCAATGGTCCCATCTATTTTTAAATGATAAATGGAGAAAAGAAAAGCTACTTCCAGGAATGGAAGTATAGGCAGATACATTCAGCATGTTAAGAAACAGGGGAAATAAAAATTTTCTAAGGACGCGCTTTAGGCAGACTGCAAACTAAGTCTGTGATGGGCGTTTATATCCTGCCAGCTATATACCAAATGCTCCGGGTTTCAAAGTCTATCTATCTTGGCTATTTTTTGATCATATATTTTTGTGAATTTCTGGAGGGAGGTAACTGCAGAAAAGAGTTTCACATGCAGAAATCTTTCATGATCAGGAAATAAAGGCCCCAGGATGAACTGATTAACTTTGGTAACTAACTGGAAGAAGTTACAAGTTGATTCTCCTCTGATTTCCATTGGTGTAAAGTCAGAATAGCTCCATTCCTGTCAGTGGACTAAGCCAGCAAGAATGAGAGAATTAGTGCTCCAAGGATATTTCTCTGTTTCAAAGTCCTACTAAAGTTCAACAGTGGTTTTGGATTACTTGAGATGAAACATGCTGTACAAATGTAAATGTGTCTTACTGCAAAGTATCTGCTAATTTTATTCAGGGAAATAACCCTCACTGCTCTGAGTTCAGTGGCAATTTGCATAATTTCAGGTAAGTGAATCAGAAATGTCTTTCAAAAAGGAGCCTAAACCCTAAAGAATTTAAAACGAGAAATGACACAAAAATGTTGAAATTCTCACGAATTGCCAGATTCTTTTCTTTATATTTCATCTTTTCATGGGGATCAAATCCCAAATAAGAAAAGGGAATGAAGAAGGGAGAAGGATAGAAACAAACAAACCAAAACAAAACAAAAAACAAGCTGAATATTCAATGAAGAAAGGGTATAAATGAAGAACAATCATTTTTTTTCACTTGAGAACAAGTGTTGTCTGATGACTATTTTAGTATCTCACAGTGAAATTAAAAATACCATGTCAAGGATAGAAAGATAGATAGTGTTTTGTGTTTGTTTTTAATTTACTGCAGTAGAAAAAATTCCTTGAGTCCCATTCTAATGTCATCATTTCTGTTGCAGAAGGTTTTCTATTTCTAAAGCATAAATACCTTTCTAACCTTCTGCCAGATTCTGCCTCCTTCCCTGAGATATGGTCATGAATGTGACTATCAGAAACACTGAAGGAAAAAAAATCAGCACAAAAAAGGCTAAATCCATCAAAATTAAGGGCGGTATGGTGGTGCTCGTCCTGACTTTACTGAAGGCAGGATTTCAGCAAGTAAATGAAATTACTGAACACATCACAAGGCTCTGTGTGCTAGAGGGGCTCCTCCCATCAGCTAATTGCTTTAGAGTGTTTTCTGCACATTTTACAACTGGCAAAGATTTCCTGTGAAATCAGGCAGAAAGGAATTGCCTGGTCTAAGATGGTTCTCAGATGGTCTTCAGGGAAAAAAAAAAAAAAAAAAAAGTGTTTGGAGTCCAGATGATGAAGGGTGTCCTTTTCTCCAGGCTCCAAATATGAATGGCTACTCTTTCAACAGCAGGTTACTTACTCGATCCTTGACAAGAATCTTCTTGACAAGAAAATGTTGGGCTTTCTCTTAAAGGGCAAGTGCAGAATATACTTAGAAGATCTGCTGTGACTTAGTGACAACAAGCCTGTCTTAAAATACTTAGAGATTTTGCTTCCTTACTCCAACTGGAAATATGTTAGAGGTCCTCTGAGGATGAGAAATTGCTTTCTAATTCCCAGTCAAAATTATTGATGGTCACTTTACTGTCACTTGTCCTTGTGCCAATGAGACCTTCTCACTTAAATAATACTTTGCCCAATGGTGATTAGCCATTTAATAGATTTATACAGAATTATCATAACTTGATCTTTTGGGCTATACCATCGACACTGTTTTGTTCAATTTCTGTGAGCTGAATTCTCTCTTCTCTCTTCTTTCTCTCTCCTTTTTCTCTTCTTAGTTGTTCTGTGTTACATTTCTTCTTATTCGGATTCACATTTTTGAGTAGGGGTTGTACAGGGTGGTCTGAATCAGGTTGTAACAGTCTTTTTATAATGTCAAGAGCAGATCTCCAGCTGCGAGAAAAACTGAGCTGATGCACCCCACAGTTACATCTGTATTTTTCTGGCTACATCACACTGATTGATCACATTCATCTTGTGATTGCCTGGATACCAAGGACTTTCTTTTCCTCAGTCTCTTTACCCTGACAGTTTTGCTTTTGTGTGCCCAGTCATTTCATCAGGAATGACATACAGCATGCAATCATTTAGTTAACTCTTTTTACATGGGTCACCTGCCAGTATTCAGGAGGCCTAAGGATAAGCTGACCATGGAGTAAGGCATTTTTTTGTTGTCACTGCACTGACTACAAAAATCGCATACAATTTGCATTTCCTTGAGTTATATGTGGAAGAGTCACACAGGAGAAGACGATTGCTGTGCTGGCAGATCCCACCTTCTTTTGAGCCAGTGCAGAGACTTCTCCCAGTGCTTTTCCTACAGGACTACAACCAGTGCTATCGGTGGGGCTTCTGTGCCACTCTTCTCTGATTACTTTGGCTAATGCCATGATAGACTTGTAGCTCCACCAGAATAAGGGAAGGAGGGTTGTCACAAAACTAAGAAAGATGAAGAGGTTCTTAAGTGTAAGCATGAGCAAGGAGGAAGTTGCTGATACAGCCATCTCTAAATCTGGTTACCTGATGTAATTTTCACACAGATGCACACACACACAAAAATGAAATGCCTTTTTTACATTGCTAGTGTTCACATAATTTTAAAAATGCATATACACGCAGGTGTTGCATGCCATGCCTGTTAAAATCCCTAAGCATTGCTTCTGGAACTGCCAGTGAGAGATACTAGGTGGTCAAAATGTGTTTGAGAAGATTTCTTGTTATCACCCTTCCTTGCTGCTGCTGTTCTGCTACCGTGCTCTCATAACACGGGAGGTTTGGGTTCTTAATAAATAAGGAGACAGTTATTATGCTTTGGAAAGTATCCAGCATTGCTTCCATGACTGTAATGAGCCTCAGTAGCCTAGCCCAATTCCAACGGAAGTCCAGGAAAACTCAGATCTTGCTGACAGACCAATTCAGAAGCAGATGGGTAACCTGCAGTTAACAGCACACGATGAAAGTTGGAAAATGTAGATGAAGATTAGCTTAAGTTTCTCCAGCATAAATCACAGTAAATGGTACCCCAAGTAGGCCAGAGCCACAGTCCATAATGCAAATCTCAAAGGAATAGCTGCTATCCGGGTTTCATAATGTGTCTTTTTTTCCCTCAACCATTATAAAGACAGTAATGATAAAATGGAAATAAAAATGCTTTCTACCTGAAGCATTGCCAACACTGAGTTTGGCAAAGTTAATGAGTTTGATGGGAAGGCTGTTTTGAAGGGAGGCTAGGATGGAAAGGTCCATCTGCGGGATCTAAAGAACCTTCCAGATAAGAAGTCAGTCCACCGGTGTGGACTTTATCCAATGTAGACTGCTGGAGTGAAAACATCTCTATCTGAGCTGGTTGTTTAGCATATTCATTGGAAGGAAAGAAACACTTCTGGGGTGTGAGTCATTTAATGCTAAAGCAGATGTCTACAATACTTCTGATGAATTACTCCCGAAAATGCTGCTTTCTGTCTGTTGATTCCTAAACAGATAGCCAGGAAGAACACGCTGTATTGTAGATGTTCAAAGATACATGAAATGAGCTTACCCCAGTGCCTGAAGCTCATTAATAGTTTGGGAAAGCTGTAAAAAATATTGCTGTTCTGTAGATAATCTTCTGTGCTATGTATCTTTCAAACAATAAGACTTAGGATTCATGCATGATCATGCATTGTGACTGCTACTCCTGCTAAGGGACAGAGCTGCTAAAAGTCATTGGGTACTGTGTCCTAATTTAATAGTGCATTGGACACAACACACTTTCCTACCCTTCATCCAAATAATACTGTAAATGTTAGATTCGAACAAAGAAACAGACAATAGGGAA
>NW_010577537.1:73545-99742 GCF_000705375.1 Tinamus guttatus | reverse complement strand
ATGCCTCAGGCTACTTTAAAACAGCAATTAAGTGTAATTTCAGATAGGAAAACTGAGGTTAAAGACATCATTTCCCTATGAGATAGCCAGCTTGAGTGCTGCATGGAGAAGGATTGTACTGGAGTCATAAAAAAGGTACAACCATATTTCTCATTTATGATCATAGTGCATATCATAACTTGCACAACACTTGCACAAAAAAAAAATTCTGCAGCAGAAATCACAGAATAATCATGCCCTCCAACAGACCAGTCAGTTGTTACAGTGGAGTCCAAAAATGAAGTGCCCAAGGTGTTGCAACTATTTGCGATTTGTAGTGGCCCTTTGTAAAAGAAGGAACCAACAACAAAAAAGTACATATCTCTTGCCCAAAACAATGTCACTGAGACATAATGGGAAAGATAATCCACCACAAGAGAAAGCCACACTGAAAAATATAAACTGCAGCTTCAGGAGGGTCCAAATGGTACATATAGATATATGGTTTTGTCACAGATAGGGAAAAGGAAGCTGCTTTTTTGAACAAAGCAGAGCCTAAAGGAAAACAAAATGATATATTTTCCACTCTTTCATTTCTTAAGGATGTGGCGGTCAGGTACTGCAGGATATTTTTCTTTAAGAATGTTGTTTCTTTTCCTTCCTCCCTGAATTTCCTTTCCCCCTAGATTTCCATTGCATTTCAGTGTGCTTCAAAGTGCTTCAAAGCAAAGTGCTGCTGGAGGAGGTTGTCTTGAATCTCAACATGCGAAAAGGGAGAGTTTTATCTCCTACAGGTAGGCAGGTGTCACCTGAGAGCAGTGCCACTGCTTTGAAGGGAGGCGCTGCCCTTGCAGGAAGGAATTTGCAGGTGAGTCCTGACATAAGAGCTCCCTTGAGAGCAAACAGCTCTCTATCAGCTGGAGCAACACTTTGATGCTAGGGGTAAACGACCGGTAGAAGTAGGTGCCTGCAGGCAGTCTATATGGTACTACAAAAAAAAAAAACCAAACCCGGAGAGAAAAATAATTAAGGAAAAATAAAAAGGTTTCCTTACTAGCAGTGCCCTAGGTTACACCGGGCAAACAACACCTTTACCAAGCGGAGACCAGTAGAGCTGATGGCTTCCAGGAGCCAAAGTCCCAGGGGATGGGGCCCGTACGAGGACCAAGGTGCTACAGCAGGCTCACAGCATGGGGATTTTCCTCTATTACTGCATCAGTCCTGGAATATCCAAACCACCTTGTCATCCGTGCTGCACACCCCAGGCCAAGGAACCAGATACAAGCAGGCAAACAAACACTGGTTGACTATTAGCTATTAAAATGAAGGGTTCCTGTTATTTGTTGCCCTGTTATTTTTGCTCTTTGAGGTTTATAGTATATGCATGGCACATATTTGAGCTTTTATCTATAGCCATTAGGACTGGAACTTTTTAAATGAATGCTGAGATTCTCACATAATGACAAGAGCTGAGGAAAACATCAAATATCATGAGACATGTGAAAAACATCTTAAGTTGGCAGAACTACACATAAAAAGAGACAGCTCTTGCCTTGAAGAGCTACGGTCCAAAAACATGAGACAAAGAGTGGTAGAAAGTAGAATTACCGCAATTTTATACATACAGGAAGATTAAGGAACTTGCTGATGCTGAAGCTAGCACAAATCTGCTGAAACTAAGTTTTGCGCCCTAGCTATAGGCATACATTTCGTCTTCAATATACAGTCTTAATTGTCATAGGGAAAATAAATTATTTTGCATGTTGCCGGAGGATTTTATTTTCCTTGCTAAAACAGGCAAATTATGCTATTTTCGTGACTTGCAATACTACCATATGCTTCATAAATAGAATTTTTTGCAGTATCAGATACTAATATTTTTCAGTGAAACCAATGAAAACAATGTTATAGCTCCCAGTGAAAATAATTTGGCAATAGATTCTGTTAGCATTTCTCAGATTAGTTGTGGGGCAGAAAGTATGTGTGAAAAAGAAAATGAAATCATATGTCCTGAGATTCTTTAAAGCATCAGGAAGGTGATGGTGGCTGTGGCCTTTACTCTTATGTTGCTCTGCAGAATATTATTTAAGCATTAACTGCAGCATTGAACAAGATAAGCCACTTTTACCGGTTGATGTGACTGCATCATTTTCTCTACGAGGTTAATTTGTTTTAGTCTGCCAGATTATTTTCATCAAAAACCTGGCCAGTTCTCGGCTGCAGCGTATTTTGACAGTCATTGACAACAGAGTGTTCCTTCAAGTTGTGGGAACATTGATTATAGTGGTTGTAGAGATGAGATAAAGCTATATGTCCTTGTTCTGTATTATTTAATGACTCATTGAAATTAATAACTGTCGTGTTCTTATCTTGCATTACAGTTGAGAAGCACATTGGTTATAGCCAACAGTAAGTTGAAAAGCTGGTTGTTTTGCTAATAATCTGTTGCATTTGTGAGTTGTACAGTCATCACTTAGTCTCCAGAATTTTTCTGTCTTTGTGTTCTTCAAAAATCCTGTAATATCCAGAGGCTATTTTTTAATTACTTGATTATATCCTACTTCAAGTTAATGGAAGTGAACATATTTGTATTAGTATTAACATAATGTAACTAATCATATTTTAATTTCTTTGCTGGTAGTTGCACAGAATAATGAATTGATTAGCATGGCAGCAGATGCCATCTTCATCAATGACTGAGTTAAAAAATAAATCCAGTATTGAAGCAAGATCTTTGAAATGTTAATCTATAAAAAATCTCTAAACATTTTACTGATCAGTAATTGTATAATAAAACTCTTAAATTAAAAACAAACTAATACTAATTATACTGTAGCTCTTCATGGGCACTTATCATTGTGGCTCTTGCTGCAGTCTGACTATTTTCCTTAAGTTTTCATTTTAAGCATCAAATATTTTACATGACTTCCGCATGTGAACTAGAAATACTCAGTAATAACTTTGTGTTAGTGTTCATGGTTGATGAATTGCTTCTGAGAGTTTGGGATGTCCGTGAATTAGCTCGTGCTGGCAGGACGGGGCACGGGAAGCGTGGTGAGCCTCAGCTCAGCCAGAATCTTACCCAGGTGACACTCGGTTTGGTTTGCTGGGTTCGTTCAGGATCACCGGATCTGCTGACATAGGCTAATGCCATATCTTTCCTTCAAGCACTGCCCTACATAAACATGACACGTGGCTTTGCAACAGAGTCCCTGACAAAAGTACACAGGAAAAGATTTCTGAAGATGCTTGACCCCACTTCTAAGTCCTTTGTGATGTTGGATTTGTTTACTTGTTTTGGGGGATTTTTTTTCCTGAACTTAATAGCAAAATAACTTTAAAATCTTTTATTTGGTTGCCACATACAGGTACCATAAAAACCTCCCCTATGGGTAAATAGGTATTTTTCCCACCAGTGTTTCCTCCCCCTCCCAGTTTTCACAGCGCACAACTATTTCCACCTCTCCATGTCCTGCACACAGAGCAACCCTCTGGTCAGTCATGACATTTCATTGTTATAAAGTAGGTCAGAGTATTTACTTTCCTCTAGAAGTCAATCTGATTGATTTTTCTTTCCTTGTCTATTGATTGTAAACCTTAAAGAATATTGCTATTGTCATGGTTGCCTCAATAAGAGAAGATGGAAGGGAGACATAATAACAGTCTTCTAATATGTAAGAAGTAGCCGGAAGGAGGACAGAATAAACTCTTCTTACAGTGGTTGAGGCAAGAAGTTTAGCAGCTTAAGATGCAGCAAGAGCAATTTATGTTAGGCAATATGAAAACTACTCTCAGTGCTGAAGGTGTGGAAGACGTTGCTAAGGGAGACTGAGGATCACTATCTTTGGTGGTCTTCAAACTCTGGCTAGACAGGATTCCCTGAGGTATGGTTGAAAGAGAGCTAAAAAAATTCTTAGGAAAGCAGAGTGAGCTAAACAACCTCTCGTTTCTTTCTGTCTCCTACTGTCCTGCGGAAGACGGGTTCTGTCCCCTCAGCTCTCCAGAGGTTCCAATACAACTTAGTAATGAAATGGAGATGCTAAGTTTAATAATCTATGGGCAGATTTCTTTGGGTGAGGCACCACCCTGACTGCAAGACCCCTGGAGCAGCAGTACAGCACGGCATGCAGACATGGGAGTATCTACAAGAACCTCTCCCTCCAGTTTTCCCCTACCAGGGACATCCCACACCTTCCCAGCACCTCTCTATATATTGCATATTCCACCCCCCACAGACTGCAACCCAAGTTCATCCCCTCTTCCCACTTCTAGATCTGGAATGACGGTTCCCTGTGTCCCAACACTTTCGGCATCCTGTAGCACTCCCATGCACTGAGATCTTGTACATATTCATCCTGCCACATTCCCTCAGCACCTCACCACTGCGAACAAGGAATTTAGTGGAAGCCTGTACCTTACAATCTGACAAAGGGGAGAAACCTTGCTTTCTGTGTTTTACCGTTGTGCTTCTCTGAGGCAGTATGAGCAGCACCTGAGCACTGCAGCTGGGAAGACCTCAGTACCTTCCATGCTCTGCGCTGTCTGGAGCTTCATGGCCAACATAACTCAGCTTTGTGCCTCCTCCTTCCCTGAGCTGCGGTGGTTTCCCACACCCACGGGACCCTGGAGCTCGACGAATAGGCACTGCAGAACTAATATTTTTCTCTGCTACATGATGGGTTGAATGTTTTCATGCTCAAGATGTCCAGGTTCTGGCAGTTAAAGTAGCTCAGACGAGGCCATTTTAGTGGCTGTTGTCAGACACCTCAACACTCTGTGTTGATGTGACAACCCATCATCACATGCAGACAGGAAGCAGCAAGCAGGCGAGAGCGAAAATGTAACAAAAAGGATTTCTCTGTCTGCCAAGGGAACAGCCCATGGGCAAAATCCTGCCTGCTCAAAAAGTAGACGGCAGAGTCAGAAATGACAGCTTTGGATTTTTAGCATTGTCTTCTTAGTTGAATTTTCATTACATATCCATCAGCTAATAAAATGTAGGTGAATGCAGACATCATTTGGATTTCCTCACAGGTTTCCACCAATTAGCTTTCTCTAAATCATGTATTTCTACATCTGCTTCTGCATTTATGCATCTAGATTTTAGTCAGCTATATCACACAGGGAGCACATCATAATTTCTCTCTGTTTTTCAACGGATTTTTTTTAAATATATATGCTAAAAAAGTGAATTAAAAATGACTCTCTTTTACTTCAAAAGTAGAGTAGAAATTGCCAACATCCTCCTCCATTTCAGTTTCACCTCTGAATCTAAATTCACGCATTCCCCTTTTGCTCTTAAAAAAAAAAATCCATAAATTTACTTCATGGCAGTTGTAGTAAACTGTAGCACTTTAGAACAGACCTTCTGTGTTTCCTTTTAACATAGACCCTGTCCCCAGTAAGATTTATGCATAAGCAAAAAAGGAAATAATGATAGAATTTTTGGTTAAAATTTTCCCCAGACTTTAAGCAATAAACTGATCGCAGGCTCAAACTTCTCAAAAATTAAAATCTTGTGATTTTTATCAAACTTAATCTTCCAAAAAAATGCTGACTTTTTTGAAGCAGACACTTTTTCAAAAAAAAATCCGATGCAAAACTCTATTTTCCTATCGAAGAAGACTTGGATGCTACATTTGTCATCCACCTACCCATTTCCCTTGATGCATTAGAAAATCCTTCCTTTAGTCATAAATACTGGAAGCTTGGAGAGGAGGAAGCAAGCCCACTGCAGAAAAGGATCCACAGGCTGCAACTCAAGACTTACCTCCGATAAGCCTTTGGGGGCTTATATTGCTCTCCTGTGTACCTCAAGGCTATTTCTCCATTATTTTATTTCATGATTTTTACTTTTTGTAGCCTCCGAAAGATTTGTCCTCATGCAGAATACATCATTTGTGTGGGTATGCAGCTCCTTCAGTGCACTCCGGATCTGAGCAGAAGTGCTAGTGGAAATGCACCTCATGCCCTGTGGCAGCTCTGGGTCATTTCACTGTCTGAAGCAACCCTGGCCAGTGTAAGCTGTGGCTCTATTACTGGCATTCGTCAGAATATCTCTTCTGCCATTTGCTGGATGTTTTAGCATAGCTCTGTTAGCAAAGCCTTTTTAACATAGGTAAGAAGTGATGATCCCTTGTGAGGGGAGGTTCAGGTCCACGTCCAGTCTGCAGCAATGCCCTAGAGAGTTAAGAGGCATGTGAGATTCCTGGAAAGCAAAATGGAATCCTGCTTATCTGACTCTAGCTGTATTTCACGGGGTTGTCCATGCTGGGAAACACAGGTATCAGTGAAAATTCCTAGCTGCCACCGAGGGGCAATTGCTCCACTCACGAATGCTTTCAACAGAAGGGTGGCTAAGACAAATTAGTCCCAAATGGGAATGTCTACACAGAGTTTTACCATGGATTCATTCATCCTTTCTCAGAGTACAGGTCTGGTAAATTCAGGCCAACGTAAGCCCTGTATTTCTATACACACTTATACACGAATATACACAGAGTGTATATTCACGATATACACGAATATACTGATGCTCCCGCCTGCGTCAGTAAAAGTGTGACATCCAGATTCCCTCCAGTTTCTCGGTGCTGGAAATGCAGCCATTCTGGTGCAAATTAAATGAGTCCTTCACAGATAACACAAGCATTGCCGCTTCCTGCATGGAGGAGCCCCAAATTTTCATCGTGTTTAATAATCAGACACTGCAAAATGGCATTTTAAATGTATTCACAGCTTTCAAGCATCTGGTGCATATTGCTGATGTGTGACAGGCAAATAAGTTGTCTTTATTTAGGCGTGTAAAGCCACAGCCAGATTATTTAAGGGAGACTGTATGAGAGAGGCTTATCGGGGACCTTACCTGGCACTGCCCTTTATTCATCTTTTGAAAGAGTATCCATGTTCAAAGAGTATTTGCATAACTTGAGCTGCTCAGCAGCAAAGCAGTCAGCATCCTGCTATCATTAGTTTTTACCTCACTTATACAAAAATCTATTTATATGGTGAGCAACACAGATCTTACTGTTTCTTATGTTTTGAAACATGCTTCAAAATTGCTAGCTAAGGAGACAAAACTTTATCAGGAATGTTTAGTCATTTTGGAAGCCAAGAAATATTATCCTAAATTTTGGCTAAGCACTTTGGATATTTGTTTCTCTTTCCATATCTTCTTTTTGTATTTTGTATCCAAATGCCAAACTTCTGATATTTTATGGCTTCTTGAAAGATAACACCTACCAGGTCTTCTCCGTTTACTCTAATCAATTGTAAAATTGATTGAATTTGCGTGTATTTTGAAGATACATTTTAATCTGAAAAGGAATCTCAGGGAGCCTTTCCCAGGTTTGAAGATCTTTGCCTTTTTAGGGGTTCGTATGAAGCTGTTTGCTCATATCAGTGAATGCAGCCCTGGCATCCATGCCACACACAATAATGAACATACATAATCTCCATCCCAATAATAAACATAAAACTAATCATTCATACCCTCACTGTTAAGGAGAACATACATTTAAGAAAAAAGGTCATGCAGGAACTGAGAGCTTAAGAATAGCCGTAAAAATTCAGATCAGAAAATCTCGTCTCCAACAAGTCAGTTGTCTTATTTAAGAAAATATTATTCTAGTTTGACAAGATTTGTTTCCATATCTATTTTTAATCGGCATCAGGTTTATTTCTATCCTTAGAGTCAGGTCTATACACACTATTCAACATTTTGTTTTCGTTCCAAATAGTTCCAATAGAGTTGTAATATCCACACTTCCTGCTACAGGTTTTTAAAATACTGACATGCCATTGACTTTCTTCCAGTCTTCTGGAAACTACTGGAAGTTTTCCAGTGTGCTGAAAATCACCATTTCTGGTCCCGAGTTCTCTTCAGTCATCTGTCTTAGAAATCACAGGTGCAGGTTATTCAGACCTGCTGATTTTAAATGTTTAATCTTAGTAGCTGCTGTTTTATGTCTTCTAGCTTTATATTTAGAACGACAATCCACACATAATGATGTGATCTCACCAGACTTAAACTAATACAAGTTGCACATGGGGCCAAAATCCTTTACCAGAGGTATCCCATACCTTTATCAGAGGACCCTTTTCAACCTAAACGGGTTAGCACTATTTCTGAGGACTCCAAATGAGCAAGCACACAGACCTGAAGCAATATTTACATCTCAAAACCTATCTCGTCTTTCATTTTTATAAGCAAATAAACTTTTTGCTGTGAAAGCTGAAAGAAAATCCCATGAACCTGAAATAGATGTGCCCCTGAATCTGAAGGGAGCCTTGAACAAGCTGTGGTGAAGCCAGAGGAATTTTAAGCAGTTTCACTCAGGTGCTAACTCAGGGGATGAGGGACACTAATCCTTATCTCAGCCCCAGAGTAATGAACTTGCTCCCAAGTACTCTGGAAAGTTCACACTTCTGTCAGTAGTTTTGGAAGCTTTTTGGTAGTTTGGTAATTTTTTTTTCCAAGAGTTACACCCCAATTTACCTAAAACTCTCTGGCCTCCAACCTATCTTCTTTGATGCTGTTTCTAGCCACCTAGCACCAAAGCTATGAGGCATTTTTAATGAACATTTTCTGGTGTGTTTTAAACATGAATGAAAATGGAAAAAAAAAAAAGCCCTCCTTGATCTAGAGGGGATACCTCTCTAACTTCTACCTTCTTTGATAGCATCGTGGTGGTGGCTCTCCTTGACTCTGTGGTCAAAAAGCCAGGGTCCTATTTGCAATGTGATGGGGGAACCAACATGTGTCCAGAACAGAGCTGCACCCAGGTTTCCAGACTGTGCTCCATGGCTTCTGCCTTGCCTTCTCCATTGCTGGCTAACGATCCAGCATCTGAAGAACTACCCATCCCTGTCCTGTTATTAGCAAGCAAACAAGAGGAACCTATTAAATACATGCTTTAAAGCATTACTCTGGACAGTAAACACTTTGTTGACACTATAGTCTGTGATGAGAGAAGAACTAACAGGGCTCAGGGTCACAGTTTGTGCGATGATAAATGTTAAGCACTGTTCATGCTATTCTGGTTCAATGTGGTTTACCTCAAATGCTTAATGCTGGGTGTTATGTATTGTGTACAAAAACAAACAAAAAATAGCTGCTTTTAACGTCCTCAACAAGATATCTGACTTTATAAGTTCCCAGCATTCAGATCTTGCCATATCATTTGCCTTTGAAGTGAAACCCAACAGCAGTTCATAGGAGTGTTTTGATGAAACATTTTCTCACGAGAAAATGCAGATTCATCAATATGGAAAATTTTCATGGCAACGTATAGGAGCAAGATAGTAATTTAGGGTTAGGATAAAAATTCTGAGTCAGAGGGAGAACCCACAAGTGGGTGAAGCATCCTGCTGTGATATAAGGAATGAATCTTTCAGGTAGTATCCTCAGTGTACCTAAGCCAGGGTCAGCACTAAGTCCTCGTTCAGTGTTGGAAATGGCAGGTAACATTTTTGGATAGGCAGTAAAAGTTTTGCAGTATAGAGCTGGCTTTAGGTATTGCTAATCAGCAGTGGTTACATTTCTGGGCCTGACAACTGAATTCTGATGATGGGGAGCATTATTGAATATTTAGAGTGAATAACTAGTTGGCTTTACCCTCACTAGGAAAATTTAGCATGTCAAATAATGTTTATCACCTGCTGTAAAGCTGTAATGCACTTTTGTCCACATTTGCAAGTTACTCAACCAAATACCATTATAGAAGTAACACATCAAAGAGACTGTATATTATAGAGCTTAAGAACCATAGATCAGAACCATTGAAGTGTGACTGAAGGTGTTCACAGAAAGACCTAAAAATTAACATCACTGGAGAGACTGTAGGAAAGTGGGTGGAAGAAGAAGTGAGTTATTATTCTGCCTTCCCACAACTCATCAAACTGAGCTGCTGCTCCAAGCAGTCTCCCATTACACACACTGGTTCCCATTGCCAGTCCATGAATCACTTGTAGCCATGGAGTTAGCTATGGAGGGTAAATGGTGCTGCCCACTCTGTGCTCTGGCCCTAAAGGCACAGCCAGGACTATACCTGAGCGCATCAGCCCACCTGAGAGTCTACAGGACGTTTGATTGACCTCCGTAATAGAGGGTCAATGCCAGCCCAGATGGTAGACCGAGCTAACGCATGACTGTCTTGTCTTCACCAAATCATCAAGCCCACTGACTTTCATCAAAGGGCTTCTGTGTAATGAGGCCCTTCTGATACAAACTAGAGCTGGGGAAAAATCCAAGTTCAAAGCCTCCCTTCAAGCTTTGCAGTAAAAACATTAGGAATAGAAAGCACCACAGGCAGCAGGGTTATGCTAACTTGATCCCAATAAGTCTCAAACTCCATAAAAACACAATACACCCTATAGGTAACTTCTTCCACAGTTGACACTCATCCACATGGACTCATGCTGCTGCACACACTTCAGACAGTAGTCCTTCTCCATTCCTAAATCACATGGTCACAAACTCCACTTTCCTAAGACAGCACCATCTCTAATCTGAGTAGAAATGGCTGGCCTCAGGCTAGGTGTCCAGGTGGGCAGGTGGTGGGATGCAGCTGCACGCCCAGCCCCACAAAACCTATCCTGTATCAAGATGAATGAGGGCCTCCAGGTGAGCTTAACGCCCTGAACTACTTCTGGAGGTCAGAGGGTCAGCTCCTAATTTCAGAAAGAGGAGACCGCTTTGGTCTCTGTCATTACAATGCAAGAGCAGAAGTATTGTCCTCTTGACAGCTTATCTTCCTCTCTTTTCTGGGAGGATACTTTTTCAGAAACACAATGTTTGTTTTCTCTCCTCTCCAGATAAAGCTGCCTTTTTCCTCTAGCTACAGCCTTTTTAATGCAAGCTGCTAACATCAGTCATTGCACGTCTGTTAAAAGCAACCTGCCCTTTTCATGGCGTTGGAAAAGATCTGCCCCATTGTACCCTGTGCCTGGTTGGAGTGTTGACTATCTGTATAACCTCTTGCCTTGTTTATTTACACTGAAAAAAAGTTAGAAGCTTTGGAGACTGAGTAATTCTTCAAACATTTCAAAGGTGAAGAATATGTCTTTCATTGGCTTAAGTCATGATTACTGCACTGCAATAAATCACAGTCCTAAACAACTACACCTGAAAATGTTTATCTAATTTGGTATATGTTCATAATGAAATGCATTTAACTAAAAGCATAATTGCTGCTGGAAGAACATCTGAGCCTTATTGCCACAGGATCTGGAGATGCAGAAAGTGTTCAGTAGTCCAGTGACATAATAATGATTAATTATACCTGCATTTCTAAGGTATCTTTAACATATTTCAGTGGGGGTTACTGGGAAGGCTCTCCCTTTGAAAATAAGGTTTCCTCTTCAGGCGAGTGGACAGGATCAGAGAAGAATAAGCCTAAAAATTATCACCCTTTGCATTTTATCTGTATTAGTCATAAGCAGAATCAACAATATTTCAATTCATATAGGATCAAGTAGAGGAATCTGATCCTGGGATTCTGAAACAGCAATAAAAGTGAATAAAAATAAACTGTGTGTCTGTCATTGGCCTGAACATGTTCTTGATAACAGAATCCTGGTGAATCTGGATCTCTCAAGAGGTCAGGCAATATTAATTTGGCTGAATTCATCCGAATAGGAAGCCATACTGCTGCTGTGACTGCTTGTATAGTGCAGTTACAGAGTGTATAAGCCTTGAGAAAAGTCCTGAGTTTTTGTGTCAAGGCCACTGCTCTATGGACAAAGAATTACTGTGTTCTGGAGAGTTTTTCCCATGGCGGAGGAAAGGCTTTTTGGCTGTGACAGCGTTATAAATGTCCGGATTGGACACGCTTAAGATTTTCAGTTTTCAATTTGCATAGCAATTTTTATGTCCAAGCTAATCTGAATTAATTTTGAGAGGAAGACTTTGTGAGGCACTGTATCAAATGTTGTTGTTGTTGTTTTAAATTCAAATTACAACTACCATGTGTTCTTCAGTTACTAATTTACCAAAAGAAATAAGAGCCACCCACGAAAAGCTATCAAGTTCCCCAAGTGAGATTTGATCTCTTCCAGAAAATGCTTGCATACGTTTCATTCACATTAAACACTGCTGAGAATCCAAAGATAATGAAAATTAGGCTACGTCTTCCTGATTTCAGATGTGTAACTCAGAGGCAAAGGGTGCTTTGAGGACGCATCATGCAGACGCTGGATTTGTGAGCTTGACATTAATCATATTTTTTCTGTCATGCTTCACGCTTACTGTATTGCTACATTATTTGCATTATGCAGTAAGCCACAGTCATAAACAAATATATCTGAAAATCTGTATTGTGAAGGTTCCAAAACTGCTTGAAGACATAACTCCTACTGCCGCACTCACATGCATTGAAAAAGTGCTAGTAATTGTTGGAAACATTTGAACTCTGCAGCAATTTCGCTTCTCTCCTACTTTTCCTTCACAATCACTTTTCTTTGGTTAAATGCCTTATTATTTAAAGAGGTTTGTGAGAAATGCGCTCCAAAAAAAAAGTATTGGAAAGTTTTCTTCCACAGTGAAGTCTGCTGGAGACACAACAAACTCTGTGGGGAGTGTTAATAAATTACGGCGTATCTGAATCCAAATATGACAGACAGTGCCAGAAGAAGCTGCGAGTGCCTGGAGGATCTTCCGCTGCACATTATGATGCTGGACAGGTTTGAGTCAGAAACTCAGTGCCATTTCCAGACAAGTGGAGGAGAAAGATAGTTTAATGTTTGAGCTTCTTCTATTTCTTTTTTTTTTTTCTGCAAGAAATACCTGCTGCAGAATCAATCTGCCTGGGATATGTGATAGCTTAATAGCCAAGAAAGTTTAGGAATTTGGAAACATGGAAAATTTGGGAAAACGAGTAATTACTCCACATGTGGGCATCTATGTTCACCATTCACATTTAAGTGCATTCAAGCAGATGAGTTGCAAGCAATACGCCCGCCCACAGGCGCCACGGTCACGTTTGCAGGAGTGTATATAATTATTAGCTCCCTGGATCCCTGCCTTGCCCCAGCAGAGCGAAAGGCCAGCACAATAGTGGCCTTGGGTTTTGTTTGCCATTGTAAAAATGTGACCAAGTTGCATCATAGTTTCTTCATTAATGTGCACAGGAATTTCACCAGATACAGATCTACATCAATACAACAATAGCTCATGTTGTGTTCCTAGGTTATGTTCTGTTCTTTTTCCTCAGATTGGCACGTTACCACTTTAAAAAGTGCACTGTGTTATTACTATGCAACTTAATCTTCAGCACACTACCCATAAGATTTAAAAACAAAGCATACTCTTTTAATTTGGGTTATAGCTTCTGTGACATTTATATTTACTTTCCCTTTTTCCTATTCTGATAAGTTAAAATGCCCCGCAGTATTTTGCAGTTTATGTCGGTATGTTTGTTTCCATGGAATTACACATTTCATGTAGCAAGGACATACATTTATCTCAAGAGTTAATAGACCTTTTTTAATCTTGCAGATATCAATAAAACCAAATAGCTCTTTCCTTTTCACGTTAAAAAAAAAGACATTATTTCTATTAATGATCATTATTAGTGGCATTTTCCATTCCCAATTTAATAGTCACCTCCTGTGTTTACAACTCTTTCTGCACGAAACAAAGACACAAAATAGCTCATCAAGGGGGAGAGGCTATGATGGATTGCTCCTTTACTAAGGGGGGCTCCAGATACATGTGACTGAAGTGTTTATTTCAGAAATGTATTGCTTGGACCTAAATTTTTTTCCCACTTCAAAGCCTGGGGGTAACTAGATCAATTCACAAATATATCTTCCTTCTTTCATTTCCTTACTGTGTCATGATCACATGAAACTTTCCAAGGGTCAGATCAGAAATAATTATGGTATTCTTATTTATAATGGAGCATAGAAACATGAGGAAAATAAGATGAAAGAGACCAAAAAGAAACTGGGGGATGTCCCCTCTACTTAGCAGATAGGAAATAGCTGCAAGAAAGGACCTCATGTGTGTCTGGGCAATATTTCCTAGGGTTAGCAGACACACAGATTTGCTAGGAATACAAGGAATAGAGGCATTTGCTTTATCTGAGTTGCACGTCCACTACAGGTCAGGATGGCGAGCAGTCTCTTATATTCAGCTCACAGAAGCATCCAACTCTGCCTAAGGAATTGTTCATATTTATCAGGAGATTAGATAACTTGGGAAAATCATCACCACTTCCAGCTTTTGAAAGTTATTATTGATGATGACTATTACTGATGATGGTCCATTGACCTCGGCTAACTGGTGATCGCAGCGGTGCAGCCCTTTGGGCAAGTACAAGGTCCGCCTGTGACCAGACTGCTGATACCCACTTTTGCCTAATCAAATTCAGTGTCTCAATTCGAGTTCACGGCTGTCTCAGAAAGGAATGAGAAATCAAAAAGATCTTAGTGAAGGAACGTGACAGGAGAAGAGGCTGGAGAAGTGGGTGGGAAGTTGGGGAAGAGTGAGGAGAAGGCTGGCAACAAGAAAAATAAAAATAAAATGAGATAGCAGCAGAGGAGAGGAAGGGATAAGTCCAAGCAATTGAGGGGCAAGGAAAGCTTCCCCTCTGGTACAAAGGGACCCTGCAGAGTGGGTGCTGGAGCTGGTGCCGGCAGTGGCAGCCAACGCCACAAGCCCAACACAGCAGAGACTTTTAAAGACACATTCAACACGAGATGCATTTCCACAGCGAGACAGACCTGGGGTAATGCAAGAGAGATTGCAATGACCCTGAGAGACTCCCCATGAGTCACAGGGGATTGAATTAATGGCAGACATCTAAGACCATAATTTGGGGCCCTGAGTATTTGACCCTTTCTACAGTCAAGCGAGCACAGTCATATGCCTCTCATTTAGCTCATATCCAGTCTTTAATCAACACAGGCTAGTGCCAGAGACATCAAAGTCCCAGATCCTGCCAGCACTGCTTGTCACTCCTTCCCCTGGGTCATAGGTAATGCTCCATTTCTTTAATACCAAGCAGGGGAGGAATCCACCGCTTCACTGTTTTTTGGGCCCGGAGGTCTCAGCATCATGCGGAAGACAGTACGTCCAAGGAGGATCAATTTTCAACCTGGGTCATCAATGGCTGAGCAATCTGTGTAAACAGTTTTTGGAAGATTTTAGCAAAAGGCAGTTCAACCATCCTGTGCTTGAAGAGTTTGAAAACTAGAGGACTTTTTACAACAGGAGGCACAAGTCACATGTCGCTTCTCTGTCTAGCAAACCGAAAAAAGCACGCTGCTTTCCAAAACTCCAGTTTTGTAATAGGCAGTATGCTCAAAGAGAACAGTGATATATCTGAAGAAACAGCAAAGTTACATGTGGGCAGTATGTGGCCTTTAAAGGGATTTAGGCCCGGAACATAGCTTTGCAAAAATAACAGGAACAATGCACATTTTTCTGCATATTCCTTGCAGATGTAAATATTAGTGTCACTTGGGCAATAATTCTGTAGGTTTAAGTTCCCAGTCACAGCAATAGATTGGTCTAAAATTTTTGCTGGGGTAATTATGCCAAGCAGAAGTCAATAATACACATCTCTAAGCAACACAGCTATGCTAGTGAACGCTGCTAGGTTCGCAAAATTGTCTTCAGTATTGCTTATTCTGCTCAGAAAACTGGAACAAGCTCTACTGGGAAATTGCTTTATTTTGGTTTAAGCAGCCGTTCTTCGGAGAGTTTGCCAGCATTCCTCCACCAAAAAAACATCTCTAGTGCAGACAAAGACTTTGCAGTGAAATATTTTTTTGTAGAGATGTCTTACAATTCCACATTGTACTTGCATGTCTTGACTCTAATGACATTCTAGTTAAAAGTAAAAACATTCCCTGCTGCCTGGTTTGATTTAGCACAGAAATTAGATACAGTTTGTTTAAAAAAGAACTTTTAATTGTAGCTCAAAATAGAGTGAAATGGCATAAAAACTGATGACATGGTCCAAAAATATGATTCTATTTTGAACATCTAAACCGTATCTTGTCTTATAAATGTTGCGATTATCATAAAAGTAAAAAAGAATCGTAAGAGCAGTAAGACTGTTCTTTTATAGATTGGGAAAACCTATAATAATTTGCCTAACAAAAAGATGCTCTGTAAAGATATGGCTGCCACTAAAATTGAAATACTTCTTATATCTATTGCATATTTGGCTAAAAAGGAGCTAGCAAACATACATCTTTTTATCCAGCTGCAGTCAATCAAATAGTGCAAGACGACTACAAATGAATATGAATTAAAGTTGTCTCTGAGAAACATAACATATATGTTGGTCTTTTCAGAAAAAAATATACCAAGAATGTACTAAAGTCTACTACCAATTTACGCACAAATGGTTCTTCCATAGTCCTTCCAAGGTGGACTTACTTACGATGGATGATGCTACTTAATGTAGTGACATCAGCATACATAGGTCATACATCTATGGGTGACAGCTTCCTGGTGATACTCCCTACAAAAAGGGTCACAGGAGCACAAAGCCTCTGCTCCCACCCACTCAGGGAGTTAATGTGGATGTGGGAGGGTTGTGAACATGTTGGAGCACACTGAATAGCTATGGCCAGGAAAATAATATGTCTTTGCAATGTTTAATGCTTATCTGTTGGGCAAAGCTTTCTGACACCAAACCCTTCCTCTAATTGGAGGAAAGGTAGTCTAGTGCCTTTTCCAAATGCTAGTGGTGCTGTCCCCATATCCATTCCACAATCCCCAAATGCATCCATGATTGGGGATGCTCTGCACTTGCTGGCAGCAGGAGACTCAGTACAGATGAACTGAAAAAAAAGTATTTCTTCTGTCTCCTTTCTCCTCTAATATCTCTGCAAAAAAAAGATGTAATTTATCTCAAACATCTTTGGTAGAAGGAAATTAAAAAATCTATGTGGAACCACAATCTGGCTGAAGGAACTGAAAATTTTAGTAGACGTGGTGTCTAGAACTTGTGAACTCTAGGAAGCAGCATCTAGAGAAGAAGTGCCTAGGTTGCAGTCCACTATGCACCTCCAACAGTGCTTAAGCTTGACAGTAGCTTAGGCAGCCCTATTCTTCATCTTCCTTTTCTGTATTATGGTTTGCTATATTTCATCTTAGGTCCTGACTAGATCTATTGTATGGCCACATATCTTTTCCTAGCACAAAGGAGTGGAAAGAGCAGAGTACAAGTTACAGGGGTCAGGAAAACACAGCCAGCTTGAGGATATGTGTTGCTGAGGTATCTCAGCAATGCAGTGATACAAAAAGCTTTCTCATCTACTACTGCTTCTGGCCCATCTTAAAAACATCTAGGAATACTCTGCTTCACTAGCACACAAGCACTCCTAAGGGATTAAGAAAGCCAATATGTACCAGCAGAGGAATTTTCCTAAAAATACAGTTGCTAGGCTTGCTGAACTGTATCAGGCAATACTCTTTGCTCCATGTCACAAAAATTCAGAATAGCAGAGGGAAGCCAACTGAGTGGCAGGGTGTCCACAACCTGCAGACTTTTTGCTGTGTTCATTTTGATGCAGAGAACAGAGAGGAGCTTCAGGGAGGAAGGCAAGCTGGACTATAGATGGAGAGTGCAAGTCTGCTAGCGAGGCTCAGAGGCATATTGCTTTATCTTGCTAGAATGAGACATCTGCAGCATGGCATGCTGGAAGTGCTCAGCAGCTGCTTTGGCAGGATAGTACCTCTAGATGTAAGATCTAGATCCATGCTTGCTATGAATAAGAAGTCTCTGTGTCTAAACGCATTGTAGTACTCTTTTTGCTTTATTTACGGAGGAAACTCCTTGCTGGTCGTATTTGCCAACCTTACTGATCTTTACGTAACTAGGGGAACTTATTGGTAACCTCTGAGACTAAAAAGCATATGCAATTTAGAGTTGGATCCATTTAATATTCCATTTCAGCCACCTGCCTAAAGCGGTTGTGTAGATTTTCCCTGAGGACAAAGACATTCTCTGAGTGTGATCATCTCACTTGCACTAGGTTGGGTGAGCGCCACTCCTGAGGTGCCTCTATTTCTCCTGCATTGGATATAGAAGTCAAGTAGGCCTCTGTTTACAATGGGAATCCTATCTTCATTACACCATGTAGCTGACCACCAGGCAGTATGACATGGCTACAGACCAAATGGATATTTGATATACTAATCCAGATCCTTGTTATTGCCTGGGATATAGGCTGCAGTTTTCTATTTTATCAATGTCTGATAGCATCAGCCAGCTATTAACCCAAGGGCTGTGATCCGTTGCTAGCTCCTTGCACAAATGTTTGCTTGTGGAAGGATTTCTGAATTGTTTGAGAAAGAAATTGAGATGCTAATGTTCTTGCAGGCTCTCAAGGGTCAAAATGACACATGCCTCATCATATGATCATGTTGCAGAAACTAAGAAATCATCTATGAAAGAAGATCAAAGAGGAATTCTAAATACTATTTACATGATTCTCTGGTTGTTTCAGCTGATCAACTGTGCAGTGTTTGCTGTGCAGTAGGAATAATTAACATGTCATCAGGGTTCAACATATAATAAAGCCTTAAAATTTAACCCCAGGTCAAGACTGACTAAGATTCAGCAAGCAGCACCTGTTAAATTTGTCTTTGAAAAGAACTATCCTACCAT
The DNA here is from genome assembly GCF_000705375.1 of Tinamus guttatus. The sequence continues at coordinate 81,137 of NW_010577537.1, read as the reverse complement.
GCTATTTTGATCTCTTGCCATGGTCATAAATCCTGCGCACATTGTCATAAACTAATGAGCGGACATTTGCTGTAGACCCATTCTGACTGCAACACTAACTCCCCTTCCGAAGCCCCAGGCACAGGTGATGCCTTTCTGACATATGAACTCCAGCAAAAGCCGGGAGGGAAGGACTCTCCACTCACTGAGGTGTAGCTAGCTAAGCAAGCTGTTGCTGTGACATCTGTGTTAACAACAGACCATATGTGGTCTGTCCAGAGAGGGCTGGGCACACACCAGAGACTGGACATTTAGCAGGTCATACATAAAACTAGCATCTTGCATAGCATTTAATATAAGGCAGTCCTCTGCCCAAGCAATGAGCAATCAGCCAGCTGATGTGAGGGGAAGGGCTATAAAGCATCCAAGGTATCCAGCCGTAGGAAGAGCCATCTACTGCATTTGCATTGTTTAAACTCCCCTGGCTATACAGATGAAAATTCAGAAAGGGGAAATCACTTGCAAGTCACCTTCACACCTGGCTTCAGATAGAGGTATCAAGATATTTACTTTGGTGTTAGCAGGCTGACCCCTGCTGAATAGCAGGATTTGCTTTTGCAAGGTGCTGGCTCTTGGCAACAGGCCAGTTTAAGAAGTTCCTTCTAATTACTCGTTCTCATACCTCTTCCTTCTTCAACTTGCCACTAGGACGGTTCACAAGGCCACACAGTAAACCAGATCCCAGACGAGATTAGGGATGAAAAACAACCTTTTCTGTGCTTCCTCAGAATAGCTGTAGCAGCAAACCCAAGAACTATCAGGTCTAAGTGCCACAGAGGGGAACTGAGTGAGAGACAGAAGGGCCAGGACTTCTCACGCTTGTTTTGCAGCCAATGCTTTGTAAATCAATGTGACAAACAGGGCTGAACGACATAGGAGTCAAAGAAGGTGGCAAACCCTGAAATTCTGTACCCAGTGAATGCACAACCCCTCAGCACAAAGGCCATATACCTACAGGGTTAATGGGCTCTTAACATTTGACTTTTACATTTGCAATATTTCCCACAAGGAGAAGATGGTAAAGGGATGTTCCATATTTCTAAGTGAACTCCAAATAATCACAAGTCTCTGTTTTATTTGGAGAATTTCCTGTCCCAAACTGGCTCTTTGCAGGACTAACAGAGCCAACAGCTTCTTTCTCCAAGGCATATCTTACCCCAAGGTGTATCAGTGGTGAACAACTCCACATTTGGTCTATAAAATGCTTTGGACCCTGTGGCAGAGAAGGGAGGCTCTCACATGTAAATATCTTTAAAGTCAGATCAAAGGCTACAAGTGCAAAGACCTTCTGAACTCTCCTGCTAGCAGAGTCCTTCAAGCTTAGGAAATAATACGCAAGCCATTGTCTGGCCTAATGTAGGGTGGACAACTGGGAAAATGGGTTTGTCAGCAGTGTTCCTGAGCTCAGGACCAGGAACATCACAGAAGAGGGAACTAATTAGCATGTCAGAAAAAACAACAACAACAAATATCAACTCCTGAATATATTTTTTACATTAATGTAGTTGTTTGTATTTTAGACAGATATATACAGAAAAATTGCAAAAACTTCTGGATAAACATTGCACCATTTCAATATCGACTCTCTAAAAATAATCCTGATATAAAATAGGAAAATTTTCACAGAAAACATACCTTAAAACTCATTTGACTGAATCTGACCATACTGAACTTATGTGGCTCTACTAAAACTGCTTAAACGAGAAGAGAAAAAAGGAAAAGTGATCATCCTATTTGACAGAATATTACTTCTTAAATTCCAAATTTGCAAGACTTCTAAAACTAGATGATTTTATTAATATCAGCAGGCTTTACAACACCTGTCTCACAATGACAAATACAACTCTTTTTCCTCAGCATCTTCATGAACTGAATTTTTCCATCTGCCTATCCAGCTAGGACAAACTAAGTCATCAAAATGCAAATTCATCAGGGTAGGTAATTCCACGATGCCGGGACAGACTACCTCCATTGGAGCAGTGGTTGAAAGTGTCTGCAAAAGCTCACTTGCTCTAAATAACAGGCTGCCTATGGAAATTTTTGAAGGTGACTGCATCTCAGTTTGAAAACTCTTACGGATGCATGTATCAGAAAGGCTGAAAATGTCTTCCCTGGGTGAAAAGATTAGAGGATCGGATGCTAAACTCCTCACTTTCCAAATGGGGAGTGGGCAGTGACTACCACTTACGTGGCCTGTGGTGTGTGTGTTTTTCCACTAGGAAGGCCTGCTGTGTACCCGCACCATGAGCTTGGGGATTATAACACACACTGTATTAGGAGACACACATAGCTGAAAAAAAAAAAGCCCCAAAGGCTTCTGGCAGTACAAGATAGCTGTATGAAAAGGGAATAAGACTGACAGGAAAATAATCTCTTGGAGGCTTTTGGTTACCAAGAATTGTGAGGAAAGATTGCAAAAAAATATGTAGAATTGTCTGTACCTGCTAGGCAGCCCTTTAAGAAGACTGCAGCGTCGCCTTGTTAAAGGCACATGCACAAGGGCACAAATCAGTACAGGATTGCCTTACAGTGTCTTAATTTAGTAGGGGTTATTCAAAAAGCTGTGGGGCAATGAGCTGTTAGCACTGTGGATACTGCATCTGTCTCCGGCAAACTTCAAACCTAATTTTACCAAAGCTGGGAGTTTCCAGTCCGAAGACCTACGCACTAACTAAGAAGCACCTTGATGTCTAAGAAGTTTAGTTGCCAGTTGCTATCCCTGAACTGAGCGGGGCTGGACAGAAACTGAGATACGCTTGTGAAGGAGCAGTGAGGAAGGCCAGCCCAGGCGCCTTGGTCTTCCCGTGAAACATGGCAAACAAGTCACATGGACTCCCTGTTTACTATTTTAAGATCTGCCTCCTCTGAACTGACTGGTTTGACTCTAATAAATAACAGTTGGGTTTAAGGCTGGACACTGATATCCTTGTTCCGCACAAGGTTGTGGGGTTGTGACAGCCCTGACTTGCTCTGATACAAGGAGATGGATAGACCAGGCCTTGGGATGGGACTCAGAGCGAGCGGAGGGTCATATGATCCCACCCGGACAAAGGGTGAGTGCTTGGGGCCAGACATGTGAGAGAAGGGGAGGCAGAGGGAGGAATTACAAGAAGCACAACCCAGGTTAAAAACAAGATTAGAGCTGTACGAAGAGAAGCCGGCACACTTCTCTAAACTACACACGCGTGTAAGCAAATCACACCTACAGAACTTTGGAGATACCTACCAAATCTAAAAAGGATCGCAGTAATTACGACACAGCTAATTTTATCATGCTTAATGATAAAATTAAAGTATATTTTAAAAGCTACCTTGGCATAAAGCAAACAAGGTTCACCTAGTCCAAAAATTCCAAGAGGACAAACTCTCTGCTCTCCAAATCACTCTTGATGAATATCATACTTTTTATGACTATGAATATTCTCCTTACTCTGGAGGCCCCTTTGCCTTTTATTTCAGGTTATATGCCGGTGGAATTATCATTTGACCTCCAAATCACTAAATACAGAAAATGCTATACTCTACAAAAATGCCAAACGAGTCAACTGGATCTCATGTGGCTCTCATCACCTTAGAAGAAACACCTGATAAAAACTTTCTCTAGTCATTCATTTAGATTGCAAATATGGCATAGTGCTGGTAGAAAACACAGAAGGACTCTCATAAACTGGAAGGCAAAGGGACAAGGTAGTTCTTGTCATGAGATGCAGAGCCTGGAGGTGTTTTTGGCAATCAAGGAATGAATACCCTGTTCAGAGCAGAGATAGCGTGCAAGGCAGAGGTCTTCAGGTCTGACCACCAAAGCCACTGCTCTTAAGCAACCATGGAATGGTGCAAAAAGCAGCTAGCTAAGAGCAGCTCGTGAGAAAGACAAGCCAGTTATTTTGCTGTGTTAAATTTGGGCTTTCACTTGCAAAAAAAAGCACACTAGTAAAATAAGACAAAAAAAAAACCTTGAAAAAACCCACAAAGCGAAGTCAGTGCATGAAGTTACAGAGTTTTTGAGGCTGTGTCCTGCAGCTCCAGCCTTCAGCAGAGGCCTCTGCAAGTAGAGGAACAAATGATAAAGGGCTGAGCAGCACTTTGCAGTTCATAAAGACAAATCTCTTTTCTTAGTAAGATTGCTGGGTATAAACTAACAAAAAATGCTATCAAGAAGATTAGAGCCTTTATTTTCCACTTAAGCTTATAGTGATAAGACAGTTTTTACAATGGTGTGCTATGCATGCGATAACAGAAGATGTCTTTAAAAACAGTGTATACTTCAAGCTTCAGTGATGACGATTATATCTAGGCTCTTGACATTTGATGCTGGAAAGCTCTTTAATTAACTGGGACAGCAATATTGATGTGAGATCACAGGCACAATGGGATTTAGTGAGTATTTTACAAAATTGGATTAGAAGGAAATAAGAGATATTTCTCACTTTAGCAGGACTGAATGGATTAAATCTGAAGGTTCATATTCCAGAGGGGAACAAGATAAAGGTGTCCAATTTACTTGCATTAATTTTAGAGTTTTTCCTGTTAAAAGCAATGAAAATTTCTTCAGTTAAACTACATGGAAAACTTTTAAATCCTCCCATATACAGATGAAAACTTAAGATACACGCCTACCAAATACCTCATTTTTTTTCCACAAAAAGCATTTTCCTGCTTGTAGTCAAGCATGAGGACACAGAAGGCTACAAAACTAATAAAACTAAAGATAATTGGATGTCCCGAAACTTAGAGCATTCCAGAAAACAGGCTCAGATGGGTCCCGTACCAACAGCCTAGACCAGCAGATATCTGCCTTTTTCTTTTCTTTGTTAACAAACAAGAGGCTTAGAGAATTCACAGTCACGGTTTTGTTGATGAAAATTAAGATACAGCAGGGTGGTGAGTAGATATTTTTGCATGGTGGTCATATGACATCCCTGACGGCCATACTTTAGAATTACTGTTTTAGATGAATCCATTGAGTAGTCATTTAATTACTTTTGACTTTTACAAAGTTCAGCAAACCTTTATAGCAGTGAAGAGATAGGAATGACAACAACGCTTGTCAATGAGTACATGTTTCGAAGTGTCTTCATTTCCCCAAGCCTTCAGGTACCAGAGGCAAGTTAATCCCAGAGCAGTCTGGGTTGCTGGAGTTTCCGTTTTCTATGGAATAGAAAAATCCATTAGTCTGCAATTTAGGAAAAAAAAAAGAGTGTGTGTAGCCTTATAGAGGAATTCATCCCACAAAGATAATCAGGAAGGAGTCTTGCTGGCATTAACTGGCTGTGTTTCACCTTTTCTTATTAGATACACCTTGCCATAGAGAGATAGACTCCACAGATTATTTATACTGTAAAGTTTTAGTATAGAAAGGTTTTCATAACCCAGCAAATAAACTGTTTGATGCCATCAAAGGAGCTGAGATAATTTCCAAATACATTTGCATTCATATACAGAAAAAAAAAACACAAGTCCTTCATATTAGCTCACCAGTTGTTCAATGACATGAGCTTAATCCTACCAATACAGTTGGTTTATAGAATGTTTACTTTGGTAAGCAGTCCCATGGATGTGGGTGAGACCACTGATAACAGTAAATAAAATCTTTTGAACCAGCTATTTGAAGGAGCCAGTCCATAAATGTTAAGTCACTTTAAGGATTTCAAACTGAAGTGAGTTTTCCAGACACGCAGTTTCATCTGTTTCCTCAAACTTATCATTTTTATCTTCAAAACCATTGTTTCTGAAGTGAGGATTTTTTTTCCCCTCTAAGATGTCAAACTGCCACAAGTTGGTACAAGCAAACGATCAGTAGACATAGCATTATCTGTCCTAACATATTGCTGTGGTACCACAGAAACTGGATAAGTGAGGGGGCTACCTTGCCTGGCTGCAAATGCAAAACAGACCTCCCCTGCCTTAAACTCACATATTCTGGAGGAGGGTACAAATGACCCAAGGACGCCCTTCACTGATTAAGAAACACTTCCCTCCTGCCCTTTATACTGCAAACAGAATATGAACAAGGCAACTCTGCCTTACATGCAGTTTTCATTGCAATATATTGGACAAGAGAGAAAGGGCAACTGCATTTGTCATTATGATTATTAAAAATAAATGAAGTGGCAAGGTTATACCCAATTCACCTGTGCCTCCCACTTAACTGCTGCTATTTATAGCCATGCAAAGCACATGGAGAAGATTGTTGCCATTCTGATTTTGAGATGTTTAACATTCAGCTAAGGCTGGGCAAAAGAAGGTCCAAGATGCAGGGCAGTGCAGAGTTGGCCCTCATGTGATCAAGCATGCGCAGAGCACGAAGCCAGGCCACCAACTGAAATAACACTAATCAAGAAGAACAGGGAGAAACCTGTCATCATAACAACATCACATGTCCCTTGATAATGTTGCAGTGGAAACCTCCTGCAGCATATTGTGCACTCCTTCGCATCTTTAAGAACATAACTGTAAATGCTGCAAGCCCTCATAAAAAAAATGCCAAATGCTTTTTTTTTTTCCCTGGAAAAGATTAAAAAGAAACACAAAGACACCTAGAAAATCTGGGTGTCATGAAAATTTTGAGTATTTTAGGAGCTTTTTTTCTTTTATCTGCCCAGAATTAATTTGATGAGGGAGATATAGTGAGAAATATGATTTGAAAATGATGTTTGATTTTGAAATTGTTGGCATGCTAACAAAAATGTATTCTGCTTTGCAGGCAAAGAAAGGGTTTACCCATCAAAAGAGACTAGCTGTCAGAGATGAAAGAGAGTAAAGAAACCGAGAGCTCCATTTTAAACATATAAGGCAAGACTTTCATCTAATGTTGGACCATATGGGACAGTGCTATTAACCTCAGGAAAAAAAAAAGACAGTACTGAGAAAGTAAAGAGGGGAAGAAAAAAAAAATGAGTATTTTGCCTTCAATAACTTTTCTGATCTGTACATGCTTCAAAAAGTCTACATTCATGCTGGTTGCTTTTCTACGAGTCCTATCCCTCCTTATGAACATTAAAGAGTGGCATTTGGGGTTTCCTTGGAGCTCATGCACCCTTGCCCACGCAGGCTGCTCTGGTCTGAGTGCAGCAGGGCAGTGCATGTTCGACCTCGCCGTCTTGGGGAGCAGTGTGCAATGCTGACGGACAGAGAGCCATTTCTGCACTCAGCATCATTTCGGCAGCCTATATTATTCCAAGCCGACAGGCACCTTCACTCTTGCTCTGCACGCACACAAGCGAGGGCTCCTCGGTGCTCCTTGCAAACGGTCTATCTCCTCGCTGCTTAAAAATCACCAATGCACAACCTACTCCCCACGTTGCATTTGCAGACTAAATTCTCCTCGCTCTTTTCGAGCGCTTTCCTAGCACTAAAGCTTTTATTTTTTTCATTTTTTTTTCCCGAGAACTAAATGGATTACTTTCCATCTCGCCCTTGGGGGACACGAGAAACAATTGCTCGCAATCCTCTTTGCGAGAACCCTCTCCGCGCTTAAGCTCCCCTCTCCTTCAGCCTTCCCTCCGCCGCTCCAAAGCGGCGCGCTCCCTCCACCTCGGCGCCTCCCCCGCCCT
>NW_010577537.1:12529-73027 GCF_000705375.1 Tinamus guttatus | reverse complement strand
GAAGAGGGTCGCGATGCTCGGCAGCGTGGAGCAGGGGTTGGAGTCACTGTGTCTCGCGTGGCGCCGCTTGGGGGGCACGGGAGCACTGCGGGGCTGCGGGTGCCTGTGGAATTGCGCGCAGGGAGTGTTTTGGAGTAGCGCACCAGCGTTTGCAAGTGGCCAACTTGCGAGGGAATCCACCGCTTCGGTGGGAGAGAGGTGTCGAGGGGAGCCGTGCACTTGCTCCGTGTTGTAACTGCCTCTTCCAGCGGAGAGGAGTCCTGGGCAGCGCTCTGGTGTATGAGGAGACGCTGGGGAAGTCAGTCTGTAGTTTTTCCGCTGCTGGAAACAAATAAAACAAAAATCCCCTAGCAGTAGTGGTGGTTTATGATTCTTTGTTGTAAGCACTTTACTTTGGCATGGGAAAGAGGGCGGTAGTTGATTTATTTACTCGGTTATTAATTTTGTTTTGGTAGTATTTTTGTTTTGCACCTATTTGCTCACTGATAAGCGCAGCCGGAGTACGATAGCTGACAGTTTGGACTTTCCTGTTCAGAATATCTACATGAGCGGCTGTCTCCACACACACCAGGCTATCCAAAGGATATCCAAAGTGCAGTAGTCAGAGACACAGAATTCCCCTAACACTGTGTAGTTCCCTGAAATTTCCTGGAAAGCACATTTAGAAGTTATTCTATTCTGCCACCTGTGTCTCTGCATATTCCAGACTGGAGGTTGTGCCAGAAGACAACTCGTGTCCTGGCATGGGTGTGGGACATCTCAGAGATGACCGACTGGGCAGAGCCCCACGGTTGTTCTGGAGCCAGTTTGACCCGGTGTTGCTTTGGGGATTGCCCCCTTGCAGGCACTTGCATTGGATGATCTCCCGCACTCCCCATTCAGTCCTGTCCTGTGTGTTGTTTATTCATATGAAAGATTATATTAAGTATCTTTTTCTGGCCTGTAGTCAAGAGCTTTTCCCTTTGGTTGCAAATAGGGAAGGGGGAGGTAGAAAACAGAGCTCAATGTAACTTGTTGGAGAGTAACCCCCTCCTCTCTTCCCTCCCCATAGCCCTTCCCACTTTTTCATACCTCCAAACATACTCTTGCACTTCCATTTGGAGGGGTGCTTGGTCCTCCTGCCATGGAATATTCTAGAATAAGCCTTTTCTCTGTCCTGCCCTGAGGCTCCCCCTGTCTGCAGCGCAGGTCTCCCTAGTGGTCTCAGTAGCACATTTGCCCTGGAGCCAGGGCTGCTGCTTTGCCGCTCGCTGGCTCCGCAGCAGAGCACCGGGAACCTCTGCCCGTGCCTGGGGGAGGCATGTCTGTTTTCATGATGCTTCCTGGCACCTGCTAGCTGGCAGGGAGCAAGATTGAAGGAGGAAGATTGAACCTGATAAGGACCGTGCTTGCTGTGGCTGAGACAGTCTGGACCCCTCCAGCCCGAGGAATATCCTGCCTTCCCTCCTCTGCGGTTGGTTTGTTATGTTGGGCGGCCTTGCTCTGCCTGTCCCTGGGGTCTCCTGTGGCTTTTCCTGCCTCCCCTGAAGCAGCCGTGTGGATTCTCCTGCGCCTAAATGTGGCCCAAGGCCACGGCCGGGAGCAGAAGTCAAAGATTGTTCAATACTAGACTCCTTTCCTTCCGCTACAACTAGGGAGCTTTTCTGAGTGAGCGTATAAGTGATTTTTCTTCAGGCTTTATAATAACGAATGTGATAAATTTGGCAAGGAGAGAGATTGACATTTGCATCCAGCTTAAGTACAGTTCATAGAGACTAAAGGCATTTCCATGTGCTTTTTTTTCCAACAGAGAGCCTCTCATGGACAGATTGGCCCAGCTGTAAGGCTGTTTGGCTGTGTTGGCTCGCATGGGCTTTCATTTCACTTAAGCACTCGTAGAGAGCTGCTGTTGGCTGTTGAAACAATAACACGTCTTTGCAGGTGCACAGATTGAGTGAAGGATCCGGAATTGCCCCACGTAGGGATGTACCGTGGTGCACAGGTGAATCAACACTGATACACTAACCACATGGCGATATGTGCCTGTGGTAAAGCCTAAGGAAGATCCTAGGAGTCACATCCGAGTGGGTGTTTCTCATTGTGCAACTTGTGCTATTCTCTCTCTGACCTGTTGTTAGAGATTCTCGTGACCCCTCGGGTTTCTCTTACATTTCATACTGCTGTGTTATTAATGATAATTCCTTGTTAGTGAAAGCTACTCAAAAGAATTTAAGGCAGAATTTGTCAGGCTAAATACCAAATATTTTGTATTTGTATTTTGAAGGAAAGTTTCTGTCTAGCCCAAAGTTACAGTAAACACTGGAGGAGTCTGAAGGTAAGGAAGAACAAATTCTGGACAAAGCAAGAACAACACACCATCAAAGAGTTTTAACAATATAAACATATATTTATCTGCAGTACATGACATCCAGTCATACTGGTCTTGTAAAAGAGAGGCGGTATTGCTCAAGGTTGAGCTGCTTTTCAGCTGTCTTTTTCTCTCTGTCCATTAAAATAACTGCCATTACAGAGATCAAGTGTTACACATTGTCTTGCTCTGTGTTACACACGCATTATTTTACAGATGTTGTTTTTCTTTTAATGTGGTACAAACATCTTCCAGGACTTTGACTCATTTCCTTGAGTCTCGTTCAGCTGTTTAAAGAATAGGTGGAGGAAATGAGAGCTAATATCCTAATGCATTACATTTAGTGTAAGTACCTTCTCACTTTAGGTGAAAACATTTGCTTTTTTGTAACTTGTGAATGTCCTTCTGAATCTTCCCCTGCGCAAGAAATAACCTGCATTTGCTTTTGTCCATCAGAAACTGGATCCTGTCTGTGTCCCTTCTATCTTGATAGGGCTTTAGGTGTGTACTGTAACCTTACGAAAATAAGGAGATGTGATGCTAAAAGCCAAGTATATTAGAGAGGGGTGACCCAAATTTCTGCATATTATATGGTTTGGACATTTATTAAAGAAAAACTGAAGAGAATGCGCATACAAACTACTAGCACTTATAAATAAAATTGTTAAAATTATTATTATTGTTCTTCTGTGTCATTTTACTCTACAAGTCTTGCACTTTTTTTTTAATGATTTTTAGGAAACTAGTCAGACGTCCAAAAGGTGCATGGCCTTCTATAACAATGAAACCTGCCAACAGTCCCAAGGGAACGTAATTTTACGCATGTCAGTAGTTTCTCTGGCTGATTGCCAAACATAATGGCAACTGAAGTATATTGTTTGTCCACTGGCCAAGATTGCTGCTGTTAGTGATAAAAGCATAAGAGGAATGTAAACATCTGTGTTTGAAGAGAGAATGCCACTCATTTTCTAGGTTATACCAATTAGCACAGTAAATGTTAATCTCTTAGTGAATTTGCTCTTGGGGATTCAATTGCTTTATTCAAAAAACATAGGTATTCAGATACCTATGGATGCATGTGGATTTTTAATGATCCTTATAAGTCACAACAGAAATTTTTGTACAGTGTATGTGGTCATGTTACCTTCTACAGCAAACAGACATGTAAATATAGAAAAGTTTCTAGTGCTGTTAACACACTGTGCAACTCTGTGCAGCTCTTCATATATCGTTCCTAGAGATTGTAACTGAAACAAAGCATTATTTAGTAACGTGATCAGCTAAATGGTTCTGTGGTTGGGGTTTGGCAAGGGTAAATGTGTATGATTTTTAAATATCATCAGAGGGCTGAGTTCCCAATCATGTAACGTGGTTATTAAATATCTGATACTGGGAAGAATCCACTAGTCTACTAGGCGTCAATGCTTGTAGAGCTGAGTAATAACGAGGATGCATGGCCATATTTAAGTTGAGAACAGAGACATCTCGCTTCTTCGGGAACAGTGGAAAGAAAGGTTGTAAGCCAGATAGAGATGCTTCCTGAGTATGAAGTTCCTTAGAAGCCTGACAAATGCCATTTTAGTCTCACTTTTCCTTTCCTGCTCCTAGCTGTCTTAACTGAACGTACTATTCATGACGGGATAGACTTTTAAAGAAAAGCTCTGTGCAGGAGGCACGTTGGAAAAAGTAAATCCCACTGGGTAGTTCTACAAGGAGTATCAGAAATATTCTCCTGTCATTCAGAACCTGTCTTAGATTTTTTTTTGCGGGGGAGAAAGAGCTGAATTAACTCTAAAATCATCAGGAGTGTTTTAAGTATTCCCACAGATAGACCACTGAAGTAGTTAGCCTACTGGACAGTATCATGAGATTTAAAAACTTGCACGTCCCTCGTTATCTATTTTTTGTTCAGAAGTTAATGGGTGCACCAACATAACATGCTGAAGCTTTAGCCTGTGGCTCAGAGGATGGGAAATGTAATTCTTTGCTGAACAAAATCTGCCTTTCTGCAAGGTTCACCTGGTTCCTGAGATTGGATCTCTAAGAAACAGAGCAAACCTTAGGATGCCCTTCAATGCTGTGGGAGTAAACCTAGAGGAGACCCTCAAAAGTCATCTAGTCCCTTTTGCCTAGTGGGGTCAGGCATAATGACTTTTCCAGGTTCATTTTTGTTTAGCCTGTACTAAAACAGTATAGTGATTCTGCTACCCATTTTTTGTAGTGCTTAGCTAGTTTTTAAAGTTTAGAAGCTGCTTCTGTGTTGCTTCATTCCTTTTTTTTTCTTTTTTTTTCTTTTTTAACCTTCTCTGGGGGCAGAGGGAACAGGTGATCACCGTCCTCTTTATAGCTGCATTTTACATACTGACAACTAACACCACATCTTTAACTTCTTTTTTCTGTGCTGAACAAAAAGCGTGTGAGGCAGTTCTGTCAGGCTAATACCTCTTTTGTAGCCTGTCTTCTGCTTGTTCTTCTCGTCCCTCGCCAACTTGTCTACATTTCCCCCCAGATATGGTGTGTAAAATTGGCACCTGACTCCAGATGAGAAGCTCAGTCCTGTCAGATATAACAAAAATAGGTGCATCTCTGTGTAATGTGCCACAGTTTGATTCAAAGCGTTTTAGAATCCGATCTTAATCATGATTAAAATCAGCCAACAGTAAGCCTCATTTTGACTGCTTTGCATTTGTACTTAATGATTTAGTAAAGAAAGGTTTAACCTCCTTTATTGCAGTTGAGATAGAGTTTTAATTAAATGTAGCCTTTTCACTTAGTGTTATACTTGGTTTGATTAATCACTGTGCATGTATTTAAGCAATTATGTCACTTATTATATATGTACTTATTCTGGTTCTTCATGTTTGTTTTAGTATGAAAATAGAAAGTGTTGACAGTTCTTATGTATTGGATAATTATTTTTATATTTACGATTTGCATTGATTAAAATGAAGGAAACTCAAATTCTAAAGAGTTCTGTTAGATAAATAGCACCATAGAGAAGGTAGCCAATTCAGAAGAAAAAAACTGAGAGGTATATCTTGAAATAAAGAATTAGTGCTTGAAAGGCCTATCTGTAGTCAAAACCAGTAGTATCTAATCACCATGCTGCAAAAATTTTAGAATGTGGTTAGATCTCATCCTCTTTTATCAAGTTTTTATTCTTAGAATGGAAAAGGAAAGAAACATTCATATTTTTCAACTCCTGATCAGTATCTCGTCTCTGAATGGTCTAGTTGCTTAATTGAATTGTACTGAATGAACTGAAATGAAGAAGGTATTTCCTCTGTACCTGCTAGGAGACTCCAGATGGCAAAGGCTGGTTTATCACTGCAGCACAACCTGTGTAGAGGTGCTCATCTTCTGACTTCCATTAATTTAGTTGTTTGATTATCTTTAAAACATTGGCAGCAAATGTTCTGCTGGAGCGATGCTCTGCATTTCAATTTTTAATGATCGCACAAAGTGTAAGCTTTAATTTGTGTTTTTGTGTTCTCAATTTTAATTTTGAATATCTAATATTTTAAATGAAAATGTTTAAGCTGAAAAATACTGCTTTTTTATTTTAATATAATCTTAAATCTTAAATATGTTATATGCTATACTTACCTGCCATGGTTGTGTTATGTATCTGAGAAATGTTGATAATTTTTTGCAGTAGCACCATATTGTTGACATATTCATTTTCTGCTACTTGGTGACTACCAAATTCTTTACTTTGTTGCCAAACTTTGTTTGCTATTTTGTGTACCATGGAAGTGTTTTCTATGCCTGCATAGATGAGCATAACTTTTATTTTCAAAGATAACAATTTCTTCTCCCTGAAGTGGTTCATTGTAGCACAAGCTGTTGAAGTTTCCTATTCCATAGCACTTCTGACTTCCAGCTATTATATGTTAAATTGCTGACTTGGCGATAATGCTAACATCATCCTATATAGGATTTGGAGTACGCAGCGCAGTAAAAGAGGTCAAACAGAAGGAGCAAGCAGAATTGAACTCTGTGTTTTGAGTCTCCTCCTGCAAACTAGATGCCGTCATACAAGATGCTGCAGTGAGATTCCCTGCATAGGCAGGCACACAGCCTGTGCTTGCAGCAGGATGCCCTCTCTTGTCTCCTCATGAATCTCTCCTGGAGTAGTAAGAATAACTTTTCTCAGTAAGCCACTACCTGCCTATGGGCCGTGTACATGTAATTCATGATAGGGTTGTAAAAATACACTTGGAAATAAAAAAAAAAAAAACAATTTGCAGGCAAAATATATACATGATTCCTTGGGACTTCTGTTGACAGTGGAAGAAGTTAACGGGCGAGTTATGTATTGCCTTTTAAGATGCATACAGATATATAAATAGTCAAAAACACATGCAAACTTCTGTCTTGAATGCATGTGCAAGACGGAGCTTTTCACCAATCCCGCTGGGTTTTGGCACAACTATATCAGACTAGCTTTGTTCACCTTGGAACTCTGAAGAAGCTGCCTATGAATATTTTTTGGTCACAGTATCAACGAATTGTCTTTGCTCATACTTTCAGAAAATATGTCACGATTAAAAACACGTTTGTTAGGTTTGTTGCTGTCTGTAAGACTTCATGATTTTACAAGGTTTTTTAGCAACATTCTAATTAGCAGCACCTTGCAGTATTTGGATGATGCAAATCCAATTTATTGCAGGCTAACTAAGATTGACTGAATGGATAATACTAATTTATATGGGCAAATATGGAAATATTCAAAAACTTGATGCCATGTGTGTGCGTTGCATATGATTGCAAAGACTTCAATTTCAGTAATAGAATAAAAAAAATGCCTTAGCTGCCTTAGCTGCCTTATTACTAGAACAGTATTACCAAATTCTCATGAATCTGTTAGCCCTCTCAGTGAGGGAGAAAGAATGCAAAGTAATATGTGTATACAAGATAACTGTGCCTTCTTCCAGAAGTTGGTTGATTGTGTTATTATCTTAATCTGAAAGTGTTATTTACTGCTGTAATCTTCTAGGAAAAAGTACTGAACTAAATATCTAGAGAAAGTAAAAAGCACTACTCCTCCTTGTGGTATTTAATGTGGTCCATCATAAGAGCAATGATAACATAATTATGCAATTATTGGTATATTTTTTTCCTCCCTTGAGGCCTTACGTAGATGATTACCAGTGCACCTTTTAATGAAATTGCTACTATTTGATAAAATTGCTGCCAAGATTTGAAATAATTATAATTTGCATTGCCAAAAGTCTTACATCTCCTTCCTCAGTTGAGCCTTTTTCAAATAGACATTAGTTCAGATGGCAAAACGATTCATTCTTCTCCAGTTTTCTCGTTTATCTTCATTAGAACTACCTTTTTTACTGAATTTCAGAAAACATACCTTCAAGCCCATCTTAATCATTACAAGAAACATTCTTTTAAAATGGAAGTGAATAGACACTGCACTTCTTAATGTAAATGTCACCAAAGAGAAATGAGAAGGAAAAGCCATTAAAGCAGTAGACAAAGTGAGTGACAGCTGAATTTGAATATAGTTTGCATTAGCACACTTTTTCATCCCTTTAAATTGTTCTCTGTATTTACTTTATATTGTGTTTATGTATGTGTGCAACATCTGTAAAAGCTAGTTTGGGAACAACTGGTTAATAAGCAATTTGGGGAGTTTGAAGGAAAAAGGAAATAATTCTGTAGGAGTAAGCATCAGTCTAAAAGACTTAAGACATCTCAAAGCTGAAAGTATTATAGCAGCAGTTACTCTGTGCAAATATTACGTAGAGGTGTGTATATACATACATATTTTCCATACTGTGTACTTTTTGAATAAGAATCATCAGTCATTGTTTTGAGCTCAGGCCATATTTTACTTTAAAAAAGACTATTAGATCAGTTTTGCTTTGGGTTTTGTTTTGTTTGTCAACCCACGGTGTGTAAATTCCTTCTGTGGTGGTAAGTTTAGTAGAAGGAACCATGATGTATCGATGTGCTGTGATATAATGATTTGTGCATCTGGAATATGTTGCTGCTCATAGTGTTTCATAGTGTATATAATACCTTTCTGAATCTTCTTTTTCTTTCTTTCTTTTTTTCTTTAAAGAGTATTGTAGCCAGGCATGGAAAAAGAGCATGGATTTTAATCCTGTTATGACTGTTTAGTCCTGTTCTAAAGCAGAAGGGTATTTAGCTATGTGCTTGCTTTTGAGAAAATGCCTCTATTGCAGAGTTAGCCTTGTCAATCGGAAAAGACAAGCTTCTTGCTAGACAGACTCTTCATGTCACTTGAGTTTTCCTGCTCCAGCAAGGAAAAGCAATGCCACTTGGGGGGAAGAGGAGGGTAGTTCTTCTCTCTGGAAGTTGCAGTTATTTCCTCCAGTGCTTTCCCCCAAGTAAAGGACATCTGTGTGGGTTTTGCACTAGCCCGTAAAGCCAGCTCTGACGCATGTGTTTCACAAGTCATACGCAGGCTATTGTCTGGTCAACCTGCTCGTGAAATCATCCAAATAGTATGAGTGATTGCTACAGCAAGACCTGCTGGCTTCCACCCAAGAGCAGGCGATCATCTGGGATGCTTGTGCTTCTTGTCTGACCTGAAAAATCTTGTGGATGTTTCCTTTGGAGGGTGGGATCTGCTGGGAACTAGTGAACTGGCTGCATTTGCGTGCCTGCCCTGTCCTGTCCTGCCACCTGGCTTGGGCTCTGTTTCTGCTTAACCAGGTCTCCTTGGGAAGGGTGCATAACCCATCTCCAGGTGTCTCCTCAGCAGTGCTGCTTGTCCGAGCCCTTCTGCCCTTTGGACTTCTTGGAACAAGTCCCAGTCTGAAGGCAGGCTGCTCACTGTTTTCTCTGGAAAGGGCAAATCCCAAGTGTTAGCTGCTTGTCTTGCAGCATGGCTTCCCAGCGCGCAAGCCACTCGGCGAGGTGTGTTTGGGAATTCAGCAGCAGCAGGATGGTGCAGCAGCGCTGTCTGTCCCACAGCCGCGGCTCCAGCTGCCTCTGCGGTTCCCCACGCTCTGGCCTCCACACGAACAAAGGAACCTTTTGTTTCTGGCACCTTCCACTTCCTCTCCGCTGTTTGCCATGGGTGGGAGCCAGCTGGCTCCACACTAGCCCCTCATGTGGGGAGATACCTGTTTCACCTTGAGGAAGGCTTGGTGGCTGCCTTTGGGCATGGGGCTGCTGTCCCTGTTGTGCATGCCTTCCTCCCAGAGCTGAGAGGGGAGCCATGTCCCAAGGTGGTGATTGCCATCGTCACACCTTAGTGAACATTATCCCCTTGTTCTCTGCTTAGCCACCTGGAGCTTTTGAGAATCCCGGACTTCAGCTCAAGTAATAGCCCTGGAGCTTGGGAGGGCTGCGTTTCTCCCTGAAACACACACAGCGCTTGGGGGAGGCTGTTGGTCATCATACAGCGCTGAGGCTGTCAGATGAGTTAGAAAACAAAACAGTGAATTCTGCCAGGAAGGCTGATCGTTTCAGCGCTGCCTCCCCCCCGCCCCAATACATGCTTGGTGACTGTTACTTTTCTGAGAGGAAGTTGGGACAGGAGGGAAGGTCCGCACTTCTGTGAGCATGGATGTAGGGCGTCCATGTGTGCCGAGCATCTGCGATGCTTCTGGGAGATAATCCTGACTTTGGTCTTATACTAAAGCACGTCTGTGTCTTTGAGGAGACACTAGCATGGATGTTGGTGTGGGTGGTTTCTTTTGCCAAGTAAGAGGCTATCCTGCTAGCCTTGTATTTCCCCTTGGCATAGCTGAAATGCTGCATGATGTAGCTTTCAGATCAGATTATTTAAAATTGACGTTTGCCATTGCTAAACTTTCCATCTAGCATAAGGGAGAGTGTCTGTTCAGCCAAGTGGAACAAAACAAGTAAGCGCTATGATAACATCTCGCCTTTGAAAAATCTGGGAGATTACGTACATCAAAGCAAATTAAAATTGCCTCAGTGGGGCTAAAGTGTGAGGTTTACACTGTATTTGTTTCCTTGGGACATAAATTGGGAGGACGAAGAAAATCAAAGTGAAAAGGTCTTAAATTCAGCTGTAGTCACAACATATGTCAAGTGTATAGTGGCTGTAACAAGAGACAGAGTTTGTAAGAGAAGGCAATACTAATTAGACCAACTAATATTATAAAGAAAAGCAAGCAAGCTTCTGGCTAAAACTTCTGCATTTGTGCAAAAGAAGCGACTTTTGGTTCTGCTCTTTTATCAAACCTGTGGGAAACGTGTGTGTCTGAAAACATGTCAGCTTTTCCAGCAGCACTGGGTATACTGAAAGAGGATATTACCTCCCTGCAAGCCATGTCTTGTTGATATCCCTAGTCCTCTGCATCTACAGTAGTACCACTACTTTAACTGATAAAGCCTATCTTTTGTTTCTGTTCTCTTATGTTATTCTAGATGAGAAACTGAAAAATGTGGTAAGTAAGGTCTGTGGTGATATCCCTTGAAATGAAGTCAGTGCCTGGAATGAATAGAGTCTAAAACTGAAACAGTTTCTCTAGTTGCGTCCAGTCCTCACAACCTTAACACAAACATAACAGATATTTTTTTCCTGTGAAGTTTAGCTCCTAAGTGCATTCATCATGGAAAAACATGATCTGGCTCGGTGGTTGTAAATCCAGGACTGATAATTTGGAAATGATGGTCAGGGAATGGTTTTCGCTGTATAAGATTAGCACAATTTCCATGGGGGTTGTTGAACACTGTCAAGGTCATGAACAACAGGAACAAGAGTGCTGTCCTCCTCAAGGGCAGCCCAGCAGTGTGCTGCCCTGGGAGAAGGGAATTACTCTTGTTGAGTAGCGCTGAACCCACTGTCAGATCACTGCTGATCCCCTGAGCTTGGCAAAGAAAGGGGCCTCAGGAGCCTGTGTGCAGTGGTAACCTTCATTCCTCTGTCCAGATTTGGCTTTCCTCTGCCTTGGAGGTGGAGCTGCCCTTTAGGGTAGCTCTTGAAGGCCTCAGGTAAGGGAAGTGGCAGCTTCTAGTGTTGACAGTGCAGCTGATGTAGCTAGTTTCCTTGGGATCTGAGAGTATTTGATGGGGGTTAGGTGTGGGGACAGGCAGTGAGTGGGCATGTGGCCACTGTGCAGCCTCAGAGTATCCAACAGTTCATGCTGCTCTGGTCCACCATGTTGGTGGAAGGGCAAGGCGTCCAGTCATGCATATGGGGCTCTTCAATCAAAAAGAGGGAGTCCTGGAAGGAAAAGAAATAGGGATCTTTGCAATGAAGTGTTTCTGCATGGTGACTGAAGCTGAGAGCTGAACTGTGCCTCCTCTCTTGGTAGATGCTTGGGATAAGTTTAACGTGGAAAGGTGCTGGATAAGGTACAGCTTTAAGCCATCTCTGAAAGCAATCTGTTATTACCAGCTTCTTGTTCCTTTTACTGTTTAGCTAAGAGCTGAAAAAGGAAACAGCCTTAAGGCAGGTATTAAGCTGTTGGCCCAAGGTTGTGCAGGAAATCTGTGGCAGGACGGGGAATAAAAGCCACAACACTTGACTCTTCATCTTGCTCAACGGCAGCGCCAGGTCCTTTGTTTGCTTGGCAACCGGAGATGAACTCTGGTGGCTTATGAGTCTAATGTGGATTTGCACCTGATGTGCTTTTCTCCGCTTCGGCAGTGTTGTGGCTGAGGCAGACCAGGATTCCACAGATTTTTTTTTTTTTTTCCTCCTCCTAGGATGGTGTGCTGTTTAGCCAAAGCTTGTTTGTTTGCGCATCCCCTTATTGTTACAAGAACATTCTGCTGTCCTTAATCATATCCCTGCAATCTGAGCTGCATTTCCTATCAGTATTATCTAGAGCTGCTGTATTTTCTAATTCCTTCAGCCCAGTTTTCCAGATGTTCCTTCGGCTGCAGAAGTTGCTGCTGCTGTACTCCCCCTCTTTCCTCCCTCTCCCCGTTTTTAGGGGTTAGGAAGCTTTGTGCAACATATTCACACATTTTGTTTCTTTTTTCAGTTACTGAGTTATGTTCCTAAGTGATCTCAACAATGTAATGTTATAACTAACTTCAGTACATTGCAAGAAGAAAGTAAAGTAGTGGAAGTGACTGTTTCCAGCTATAGGACACAAACTTAAAACATCCAAAGTGAGACTTGGATTGTCCAATTCTGAGTTTTGCATAGTATTTTGTGGACTTTTTTTTTTTTGGACTTCTTTTTCATTGTTAACCATTAGGTATTTGCCATTATTGTCATGTTTTATTAGCATATGATTACTTGCTGTTTGTCCTTGAGGGCAAGCCCAGAGGGGAATCCAGAACACCAGTGTGGTGTTCTGGTTATGTCATCTGGGGAGGGTCTGATGTTTCGAGATGGGACTTGCAGCTTGCCACAGCCTGCGGTAGGATTGATGTGTCCAGTTAGCCAGCAGCAGTCATGGAGGCAGAGGGTTGGTTTCTTCTCTTTCCATCCTGTCCTAAGATCGGATGGGCTTCCCGGTGGATGGGACAGTAATAATGAGCTTCTGGTCCACCTCCTTTTCCACAGTATGAGTAGGGGGGGGGGCATCCTTATTATAGGCCGGGAGAGGGAGCAGGGATGCAAAACCATGCCTGAAGAGAGGAAAAGCTGTGAATTCCTCCATTCTGTTGCCCAGAGTGAAGTTGTGCCTGTGCCAGAGATGAATATGCAGCCCTGGGAGGAAACCACTGACTCCATGTCCCATGATTTTGGGATTCCCACCTGGAAATGTGTTACCCTCCCCTGCCACCAAGACCTGATTGCGAATTTATAGCTTTACTAGTATGTATTTTTTGTTTATAATTTTGTTGTGGGAGTATGCAAGACCTGGAGGAAACCCACTGTGCCTCAGGTGCAGTACAAACGGAGTAGCCTCTGCTGTGATGTGTTAGCAATCTGAGAAAAGATCAAGACATAGCAGATGGACATGTGCTGCTGGAGATTAGTAGACTGGATTACAAACTGTTGGTAAAAATCCCAGATTTTCGTTACTTAATTATTCTCTCCAAAAGCATATACACAATGTAATTCCCATCTTTCTCAACACCATTTACTCTCTTAATTCTCCTTTTTAAAAGATAGGAGATATTTAGGTGCAAAATACCAAACGCATTTGATAGTCCTTACTTTCACCACTGTTAATTCTTACCCTGCCATATTCCCTTCCCTTGAAGATACATTGTTTTTGGGTGTCAGACAGATTGAGTTGTGGGAATCCTTTGTGTAAGGCATTAATTCTGTTTGTAAATTCTTCTGCAGAAAATTACAAAACTTGAGGTGCTGACCTGAAGGGCTGTGATGCACTGCTATGGAAAAATCAAAAACATGGCATAAAAATATGAAATATTTTAATGAAATATATGAAATATCAGTTTTTCTCAGTCTTTCTTGGGATTCTAGTTTGCCCTCTGGGGTTGTCCTCAAGGGCAAACGGCAGGTAATCATATCATATGCTAATAAAATAAGACAATAATGACAAGTATTTAATAGTGCAATAAAGTCCATAAAATATTGTGCACAATTCAGAATTGGCAATTACTATTTCTAGGATGCTTGCATGTAAGTGCAGTCATGTGAGTCTGCATAGAGGATTAGTGGAGCTCACATGGAAAATTTCTGGTAGTGCTGGTAAAATGACTGCCCTTTTGATTGGACACAGATAGAAACATTTTAATAAGAGGTAGATGGTGTGCAAATGGGAACTCCTGCCAAAATTCTGACCAAAATCAAAGTAATTAGACTGTGATGGTCTGACTGACCTTGCTGCCTAAATGGTTGCTGTTGAATTTTTTTAAGAAAGAGCAGCAGTTACCTGACCTGGCCTTAATCCACTATACCATAAGAACAACCAGAGCTACAAGATAAGTGAATTAAGTCTGGAATTTAGTCTTGTCCCAACTAATTATCCAATTGTTTTGCTTGAATGCATGTTGTTATCCCTGAGGATAGGGAAATTTAGCCTTTGAAAGGAACCCCTGTACATGTTTTTCAATGCGAGTGGTATTTTTTTTGTGAAGTATGTTTCCCATATGCATATGGACACTATACATCAAGCCCAACTGTGCAACATTGTGTTACATATTAGACCCTGAAGAGAAAGCCATGCTCCTGGGGTTTGGAGAGGCTTATGCAGTAGCCAGGACTGTAGTTTTGGATGCATGGCTCCAGTGTCTGTTGTCCAGGAGTGCCGCCAGGAGGAAGGGATGAGGGCAAGAAGAGGGATTTAGGTGAGAGGCAGAGCGTGACAGAGCATGAGCTCCTTGTTGAGCTCTTAGTACCGCTTTGCTCTGCTCTGTTCCTTTGCTTGGTGGAACTCATTGTGGAAACTTGAGATTTGACCTGGTGGGACCTTGTGCCCTAGGGGAGGGCAGAGAGTAAGTTTGGAAGGAGAAGCAGCCGAGCTCCTGGCTGCCGAGTGTGTTTTGTTTGGATGGTCAGGAGCATGCGCTCGAGTTGCATGTTGCTAATCCACTGTGTAAACACTCAGGAGAGGAGAGGAACGGAGGGAGCAGTTTAACAAGCCGGACCCGTGGTGTCTCGTGGGGCCAAGGAAATGGGTTTATTCTCCGTTGGTCCCTTCAGATTAGCTTTCCCCTTGCGCTGGTAGAAGCGTGTCCCACAAACGTGTGTGCGTGACACAGAGCTGCCAGTGAGGTACTGAGGGAGAGTCTCCCTCTCCTTCCTGGTGCAGGTTGCATGTTTGGTGCTTTGCTTTGCTGCAAGTTCATGTCTGCTCATCTGGCCACCTTGTCGCGACTGAGGTTTCCCTGTGTTGAAATGAAAGTCTCACATGGGGGTAGTGGTCAGCTTCTCCTTTCAGAGGAGCATCCGGCCACTTGAGGTGGAGGAGAGATAGTGGCTGTTGCTGCTGGAGGAGGGGGGTAAGGCAGGCTGAGGCAGTGGGACGCTGTGTTTTTCTGCCCCTTTTGCGCATGGCCTAGTGGGCAGGCTGGGCCTGGGCCCTAGGGAGCTTTGACATGTGCTTGAGATTAGCTGCCCTTCTCTTGTCTGCAAAGCTACTGCTGGGTGGACCTGAGCTCCAGACATGTTGGGCTCTTGCTGTGTTCAGCCCAGCAGTTGTGTTGTGGTTCAGGCTCACGTCTGCATTTTCGTGAAGCAGATTTGAAATGTGATTTTTTTTTTCTGAGAATTTCTCAGATGGTCATTTACATGTTCAGTCACGGAAGCATATGTGTAGGGTTAGTGGTCTTTGTATGGAGAATTTCCAGTAGCACTGGAAAAATGACTGCCTTTGTCATTGGACACTGATAAATACATTTTAATTAGAGGAAAATGGTGTGAAAATGGGGACCTCCTCCAAAATCCAATCTACAAACAAAGTAATTAGTCTCTGCTGCCAGTCTGGATATCTTCAGCTTCCTACTTTGTCACTGCACTGGATTTGTCAGGAAGAGGAGCGGTTACCTGACCTCATCCTAATCCATTATATACCTTAATAGTGGCTAAAGCTGTGAGATAAGTGAATTAAGTCTGGAATACATAATCTTGTCCCAACTAATTATCCAGTTGTTGTGCTTGATTGCCTGTTGTTATCCATGTGAGGAAACTACCCCCCCCCCAACTATGTGGTTTTTGAATGCAAGCAGTAGTGCATTTTTGTGGTATGACTACTGCACGTGGAATTTCAACAGTGAGGTCAATGGTGCTTCTTAGGAGAGTGACATTGCCTAATGGCACAGTTGTGAGCTAAGAGTTACCTGTAGGACTAAAGAGCTACCCCTGGGGAGGGGAAGAATTTGTTCGTGCAAGACTTTCATATTGGAGATGGGAGCTGGAGAAGCCTTGATTTTTTTTTTTTTTTTCTCTTGTTCCAAGCATGCAGTAGAAGTTGGGAAATTGTTGGGAACTGTGAATTGAGGCTGCTAATTTTACAGTTTTATTTTCCTGGAACTTTTGAAGTTGTGTTTTGGCATGTTAAATGCTAAGAACAGATTTAAAGTGACTTTGGTGACTGGGAGATTGGCACCCTGGTGGCAATAGTTTAGTAGTGTTGGAATGGTATCTTGGAGGATATTTTGCATGGAATTATTTTTTTTTTGTAAGAAATGACAAATTACTACTTCACGTAAAGAAATATGCCATGCAGTAGAAAGTATGCACTGATCCCATAATTAAACTGGACGCTTCTATTCTTAGTGTGACTGGAGTTTCCAAATACATGAGAGAGCAGTTAAAAAGGAGCAAGGGATCTGTAATTCTTGGCAACAGACTGAATAAATGGCGAAGAATGGTTAAAAGTGTTACCGTGTAGAATGAGGCTCCTACAGCCTTGAATTAATTTTTAGATAGCTTGGGTCTGTTCCCGTTCAAAAGCCAAATTGCTGTGGAAACTGATATATCTGAAATTAGTTTCAAAGGTTTTTAAAGAGCCAATTATTTGCTTTGTGTGCAAAAGGTCTTATAAGCCAAAAGGTATCTATAGAACTGCATGAAGTGGATGCAATTGCAGCTTATTATTTTTAAGAAGCCACCTCCAAAGATGTTAACTGCACATATCCAATCATTAATAATGATTTTGCTGCAGGAAAAGAATCAGAGAGTTGTATTAATGTCCATTTGATATTTTTTTCAGGTGGTTCATTGCCAGAAGAAGAATCTTGGCTTATTGTAAATAAAGGAGAGGGATTAAGACTGAAGTGCGATGAGGAGGGACCCGTGATTTGGAATTTCCAGAACTCGGACCCACTGGCAAAAGCAAGGAGTTCCAGCGAGAAAGAGTGGTACACCAAAAACGCAACAACCAGAGACATAGGCAGATACATATGCAAAAGCGAAGGGAGGATTGTCAAATCTTTTTATGTTTTTGTTAAAGGTAAATGTTAAAGAAGGCTTTTTGGGGGCCGGGGCGGGGGGGGAACGTGCATTTGACTTTCCCCCCACCTCTTTCTCACTACCAAGGGTTATCTTGAGAAGGCCAAGGCAAATTCTGGGTTATTTCTTTGCTTGTGAGTGCTCAGAAGCCTTTTAAATTACCTTCAAACATTACGTGGAATCACTGTATGAGCCCAGAAAGATTCAAAAGTTATTTTTTAGATAGTTGGGTAAACCCAGAAACAGTGAAAGTCTAAATTGAAAAAGAGAAAAGAAATCCTCCTGGCTGATACTTCCTGTGTAATTAATACAAAGGTAAATCCTAGGGAGGAAGAGAATTTGAGGTGTAGAAGAGCACAGTCCAATAGGGTAAGTATTTCCTGTTCAGTAGGAAGAAAAGTAACTCCCAGTTTACTTTCAAAGAAGGCGTTTGTCACTGGAGCAAAGCGTTCCCTAGTTGCTGACCTAGACATCCCATGCTTATTATCAGTAAGATAGTTTTTGTCTTAAACCAAGTGCGTAGCATTATCGCTCCTCCTAAGCCACTTCTCTCAGTAGTTCCTCTTAGGTTGTTGTCTGGAGATGTCTATCACTCAAGTGGTAGTAGGTCAGTTTACAAGAGGAAAGAAAACTTCTCTGTTTTTCTAATTAATCTTTAGGGAATCTCTGCTCTCTAGCGAGAGAAAAATGGGAACTGAAATAAACTTAATACAGAATGTTTGTCACTGCCGTAGCCTGTATTTTTGTGTTCAATTTTAATGGCCAAGTTCTTAGTGTTTCAAAGTCATCAGCTAGCTTGGGTAACTTTAGTTGTAAAAGTATTTAAAATACTGTGTCTTTGTGTGCTGTGGTTGAGAAAAAAACTTTTTTAGAAATGGTATCTTGGGAAAGATTACATTCTTATTTTTCACTCAGATGTGCTGTTTCAATGCCCAGGGTTTTCTTAAGACACTAAAAATAGCCCCATGCTTTCAGGGAGGGGAGAGAAAGAGAGAAGTTGTTTGGTGCTTCCTCTGGCAGCGCTCTGTGTTCATTTAGATTACATATTTTACAGAAGTGAAAACCATAATTTGGGTGCTGTTTGACTACTATTCGCTCATAAATTTCTTTAAAATCCTCCTGTGGGCATGAAAGCGTACAGCCCTGCCACTAGCTGAAAGCAGATTTTTTCTAATGGCCTGTGAAAATCTGTTTACTGTTGGTTGAGGGAGGTGGGTTGAGGCTAAGCAAGACAAAAAAAAATCCTCATATTAAAAAAGATTATTTTTAGTATTACCAAGAAAGAATAACCATACAGGTTGGGTATAAAGCTTCCTTGGATAACAGTCCTCAATGACTGACTAAGGGCTATGGAAATTTTCATGTGCAATGGCAGCATTTCTTACAGACCTTTGTTTTTTCCAGATCCAGATGTGCTCTTCCTTGTTGATTCTCTGATATACGGAAAAGAAGACAGTGACATCCTGCTGGTGTGCCCATTGACAGACCCAGATGTGGCAAATTTCACCTTGAGAAGATGTGATGGCAAACCTCTCCCCAAGGACATGATGTTCATTCCCAACCCCCAGGAAGGCATCATCATAAAGAACGTGCAGAGGTCATTCAAGGGGTGCTATCAGTGCTTGGCAAAGCAAAACGGAGTGCAGAAGATTTCAGAACATATATTCCTGAATGTGAGGCCAGGTAATGCCCAATTTTCACCACCAGGTAGATGGGCACGGCTTTTGGGCAAAGGAAGGTGATGGAAGGTATTATGTCCTGGCCTAGCATTGCCGTCCTTGTGGAGGATGGAGCTGATGGTGTCAAGTGGGGGCTTCTGGGTTCTTATATTCAAAGGCAGCTCAGTTTTCAAACCAAGGGAGTGCTTTGTAATATCTGTGACCATTACAGGGTGTAGGGGAAGATGGTTGGTTTAGGAAACTTGTCTCGTTTTTGCTGGGCAAAGACAATCACGACAGCAAGCATGTGTCCAGGCTTGAGGTGGAGAGTGTTGTCAGCCGCGCTGCCTAACATACTGCTCTGTTCTTTTACTTGGTTGTTGCGGAAACCTGAGATTTGACCTGGTGGGACCTTGCGCCCTAGGGGAGGGCAGAGAGTAAGTTTGGAAGGAGAAGCAGCCGAGCTCCTGGCTGCTGAATGTGTTTTGTTTGGACGGTCAGGAGCGTATGCTTGAGTTGCGTGTTGCTAATCCACTGTGTAAACAGGAGAGGAGAGGAGCAGAGGGAGCAGTTTAACAAGCCGGGCTGCGTGGTGTCTTGAGGGACTAAGGAAATGGGTTTATTATCCGTCGGTCCCTTCAGATTAGCTTTCCCCCTGCACTGCTAGGAGCGTGTCCCACAAACATGTGTGCATGACACAGAGCTGCCAGTGAGGTACTGAGGGAGAGTCTCCCTCTCCTTCCTGGTGCAGGTTGCATGTTTGGTGCTTTGCTTTGCTGCAAGTTCATGTCTGCTCATCCGGCCACCTTGTCGCGGCCGAGGTTTCCATGTGTTGAAATGAAAGATCCATGTAGGGTGTAGCATGGGGACGAGAAGCCAACGTTTGGTCTGCTGTGGTAAACTGAGGAAATCTCTACTAATTTGAGAATTGTAGAGAATTCTAATAAGTAATAGCAAATTTTAATTAATGAAAAGAGAACTATAGGCACTACAGGTGTCTTGTGTTCTCTTCTGATGAAAAAATTCAAGTCAGTTCTTGATGCCTCTGTTGTTTGTTTTGTAACAAGTTTTTTTTTTTTTTTTTTTTTTTTTCAGGGATAGTCAACAGACAATTGACTGAGATAGCTGGCTTGTCTCTAACATGGGTGAATGCAGTTGTAGTATTGAACGTCTTTTACCAGATGAAGTCTTTATTTGCTCAGTACTGTTGTGACTTCAAACGGGAGGGTGATGAGCTTACATCCATCAGCCCCCTGACCATAGGCAAGAGTCAGTTGCCTGCCAGGCCTGTGCCCTGCATGTGCTCTCCATGTTCTCTGTTTTGAGGGAAGTGTTCGGTAACTGGAAGCGTTTACTGAAGGTTATCAGCAGTTATACAGTACCACAGTGTTGCTGTTACTGTGCTGTGGAGTCAAAACCTGCTTGAGTTCACCAGGCACAACTCCTATCTTATCTCAGCTGACGACGTAGCTATATTGGAGACAGGGTTCACCTTTAAAAAAAACAATATTTTTGTAATCATAACAGTGGTGCTCAGGCCCCTTTGCCCAAGCTTGTGGTGCAGAATTACAGAACAGGTGTCCGTGAAATGGGGACCTGAGCACACACTCAGACATATACCAGTCCTGGATTCGTGACAGAGTGTCAATGCTCAGCTCTTCTCTGAACAACGAGGGTCTTTGTGGCGCTGTGGCTGTCCTTATGTGTGGCTGGTGGGTGCGGATGCACCGCACATCTGCTCCGGCTTCCTCATGTCTCTCGGGTGCTGCTGAATGCCCGGAGTGTGATTTTATGTGAACGCTTATGTCTGAAGAGAGGCAACATGTTTCTTTGTTGTGTTCCATAGCCTCTTGCAGCCAAAGGAGGAGCACGTTGTTAAAACATGAATGGCTGAGAAGCATGGCATTTTCCTAAGTTTTTAACTAGTTTACCTGAGATAGCGCCAAATTATATGTCAGAGGCAGGAAGAAAGTCTGGATTGCCTTATTTCAATCTGTTACATTTGCAGTTTGGAAGTGATCTGCCTTGCATAAAATCCCTAGTGGGAAGTTCAGTTCTGCTAGGACGAAATTGGAGTCTCATAAAGGAAAAAAAAAATGAAGAAAGGATTAACAAAAAAACAACAAAGCAAACCGTGGCAGGAGTGAAGGAAGAACTAGTGAGTTTTGCTGAGATGAGACATGAAGCTAGCCAATTCTCAAATAGTGTAGGCCAGCACTACTTAACTATTGCTAAAAGACACACGAAATGGAAGAGTGATACAGCAAGCCCATAGCACTTAAGTTTTGTGGCATAATCCAGAAAGCTCTGATGAGTTTGCTTGTAACCTCCTACATCTCGGTGGCGATCTTGTCAGTGTCCTTGGCTCAGCTACCACTGCCTTTCATTGAACGATCATCATGAGCAGAAGTCATGATGCTTTTAGAGGTTGGTGTGCTGAAATCCCCAAGCTGCTCCTGTGCTCAAAAGTCCCATACCATCCCTAGGAACAGAAGCCTTCAAGGTAGTTCGGGTACTTTTCAGTACCTGTTGGACAGAATGTGACGTCTACTTCAGTATTTTATATCTTAGAAGTTGTAGCTTATTTTACTCTGCAGTTTTTCAGTGGCTGCTTGTTGCTGTATTTTTAATTGAAGTACAGTATTTTAATAGTTGTCATGGAGTGAGTGGTCTCATTGATGGTTCAATATTGTTTATTTAGGCAAGTGGCTGAGCGCTAATAAATGTTATCTAGCTTTAAGCATTCTTTGAAAGGGGATTGAAGCAGAAGTGGCCTTGTTCTAAAGCGTACTTGCAATTTGTTAAAGAAATCTGAATACCTCTTGGAAAGTTAATGACTGTTGATTTTTTTATCCCCCTTGGAAGCTCTGAAGGTAATGAAAAGTAATGCACTTCTAAATTGTGTTTCAGTTCACAAAACTCTTCCAGTCATTACCTTATCCAAAACCTACGAGCTTCTCAAGGAAGGGGAAGAATTTGAAGTTACATGCTTAATCACGGATGTGGACAGCAGTGTACTAGCAAGTTGGATTTCTCACAAAAGCGGGGTGAGTTCCTTTAATTGTATCGTGTGCTGCAGAGCAGAGTAAACAGACTGAGCCCATAAACATCCATGTGCTTATCTTGTGCGCCCAACACTGGGTCCGTTTCAGTTTGCTCTTTCCTTAAGTTCAGCATCCTACACACTGGTGAGGCTCCAACAACTTCTCTGTGCCGCAGGATGGACTTGTAGCATCATTGAATGTAGCTGCAGGGACAGCGTCTGCCCAGTGGCTGTTCCCAAATTGCAGAAGCTGAAGTGAGGCTTTTCAGCATGAAGTTTGGGTGACCTCTGCGAGGCTACCAAATGTGAGAGCATGGAGTGCCTACACATCACCTTGCAATCAATGGGAGCTGCAAATAACAACACATGGACTGCAAATTGCATATTCTCGTCGCTACCACTAACAGTGAAATACCTGCTAATTAGCATGGGATTGTATGTGACAGGAATAGTAGTAAGCATTCAGAGTGATTAATTCACTTAAATTACACAGTGTGCCTTGATAACTGCAAAAGTTCACGAAAATGAACCAATGAACTAATTTCTGTCTGTAATGATAGTGTGAGTTACTGTCTGACATTACCAAATTAAATTACTGGCGAGCTAAGTGCTCTAGGAGTGTTTGCTCTTGACTGCATAGTTACTCTAGAGAAACAGGAGCTAGCGGGAGGTCTCCTGCCTGGTCACCATGGGTGCTGCCTACTCTGTGTTTGAGGTGCAGGCTTTATATTGTAAAATACTCAAGCTCTGTATTGAAAAATAGTAAGAGTGGCACAAACAGCAGCAGATGCTGGCTTGTTTGCAAGATCACTTTTTAATCTTCTGGGTATACCATGAAATTGAAATGAATTAAAAGCTCCTCTGAAGACTCATTAGTAACTGCTGCCATATAAGTTCCCATGCTAATTGGCCAGTATTTTACTGTTAATGGTAGTGACTGGAATACATAATTTGCAGCCCATGTGTGTGGGGAAAAAAAGGCCTCTGTGATACTGTGATGTTCAGATAAATCACATATCCTCAGGCAAATAGTGAGCTGGAGCCCACTTCCCTTGGGTTCGGTTTGCCATACTTAGCTAATCCGTCGGCTCTGGCAGAGCTGCTCTCGCTGAGTGCTCACTGCTCAAGAAATCCCCCATCACAGCTCCAAGGGTTAAAGAGGTCTAAGTGACATGGAGGCAGCGTGGGACCTGCAGATGGAGTTTTTGGTCCTGTGCCAGGGTCAGCTGTCAGTCTTTCATCCGAGAAGTTAATTTTTTCCTTGTTTACCCCTCTTTTCTTTGTTGAAATATGGCAATCTTGGGGTATTCCTTTCAGTTTTTATGCTTTATCTCTTTTCATTTTATGAGTAAAAGCCATGAGGAAAATATTTTTGACCAAATAAGTTTGACCTTTCTGTCCTTTCTGGTAAATAGCAGGGAATGCTCTCTTTTAAATATCGACTATAGAATTAAATTTTGCACTGAAACAGAATACATAAAAATAATGTTTAAACAGAAGCAGAATTACATTTTGTCCTGAATAGGTCAAAGAAAAAAAAAAAGGTAAAAAATAAGTCTAAGTAAGAATAAATAAATAAAAAATTAAACTTACTTTTGCCTTTATGGCAGAAGCTGTCACTGCTTTTGAAATTAGGAGATTTGTTATAAGCAAGTACATCCATACAAAACAAACTTTAATTTGTGTTTATTATAGCTCACAAGGAATCAAAACTTGAGCAAGTTGAGCAAGTAAAATTTATCTAGAACCACTTGGCACCTCCAAGATTTGAAATAATAGCACTGGAAAATCATGACAAGCTCAGGTCTGTGTTTGTACTAATCAGTGCAGTTTTATTAGTCTCCCGAACCAAGCTGAATTTTCTCGCGGAAACTAAAGTCAAGAGCTCAGAGCATTTATTTTTCCTTTAGTTTCTGGCATGAATACATAGACATTATCATCCTATACTAAGTGCTTTGGAAACAGAGTGATGTTTCCAGTTGCCATTGGGGTTAATAAATCTGGATTGTCATGGACTGAGAAGCAAACGGCCTTCCAGAAAGAAGGTGCCATGTTACGCAGATCTCCAGCGCTTCTCCCTGCAGCTTATTTGCAATGAGGGAAACACCACAGAGCTGCGGCATAGAATGATCCTGCTCAAAACTCAGCCCCAGCACCTTGAATTCTCTCTCCCTTGTATTTCCCTGGGAACAGCTGCAACCATTGGAGAATTCTGTGACTTTACACAGTGCTCAAGTGATGTACCATGCTTTAAGATTACAGCCACTTTTTGCATTAGCTTCTGGTTGTTATCAAAGTCAATGTAGAGTGGTCATCTTGCATCAAGCCCTATTGCAGGAAGCGTTGCAAGTGTGCACTGAGAGTGGATTTTGAGGAGGAAAACCAGTAAAGAATAAGGGCAGGGCATACAGCTTAGGAAAGGATGTTATCTGTCAAAGAGAGCTGATCATATACTTGTTTTGCATGGAGAGATTCTAGTGACACGTTTGTTGTGATGGCTTATTATTCCGGTTTAAAGTTATGAATATTAATATAGCGAAGTTATAATTACGTCTATTTTTAATTTATCTAGGAAAGATGCAGCATACACAGTATTTTAGATGTTAATTGTTTTTTATCGACAGATTGTTACAAGCAAAAGCAGGAATTTGGGTGATTATGGATACAAAAGGAAATTAACATTGAACATCCGTTCAGTGGGAGTTAATGATTCTGGAGAATTCACATGCCAAGCAGAAAACCCTTTCGGAAAAACCAATGCCACAGTAACCTTGAAAGCACTAGGTAAATTGTTTTTGGAAAAATGTAATATTTCTGAGAGTGGGAGGTGGAAAACTAAAATACTGGGTAGTCTTCCTTTTCCTCCTTTTCCTTTCTGAAAACCTGAAGCAGTGAAGTTGCTTGTTAAAAGGTTGTGGCTGACTGGTACTGTGCTGGGATGGTGCAGCGATTGCTGGGCTGTGTGTGACTGCCTTAATTTCTGTACCCCCTTGCATGCTAATGGAAGGTGATATTAGAACCACCACCCAATAGTGCTTCAGTCTCTCTGGTTTGTGTCATCCTTCCTGGTTTAATTTTAAATTTAATTCTGTCTTAATGAAGCAAGTAATTTACCTTTGCTTGGTATTATCCCTACGCTTAAGTAATTTGGCAGCTCAAGCACAAAGCGTATCTTTAATACCTGCATGCCAAGCATGAGAAGTTTTGCTGACATCGACATGTCAGTGATTTTTATG
This sequence comes from Tinamus guttatus, assembly GCF_000705375.1. The sequence continues at coordinate 47,955 of NW_010577537.1, read as the reverse complement.
TAGGAGAAGTTGTATACTTATTTCTACCTAAAATAATACCGTGAGCAACACTGCAGTACGCACAGGCGGCATGCAGTTTTCCCAGTGCTTGCCACAGCAGTAAATTCACTATTCATCACTTCCAAAGGTTTTGGATTATGTCCCTTAAAAAGAGTGAACTCCCTTCCTTTATGTGTTTACTAACAGTCTCATTTGGACCTCCCCATAATATTTATGTATTAGCTTGGATGACACACTGGTGTTTGAATATTAAGGCCTCCAAATGAGTGCTGATTTGCTATACTAATTGGTGCCATACTGGTGTACTTAATTAGATGCTTCTGAGCAAGTCCATGTAGTTGGTCAAAACAGCTTCAGCTCTTCACCTTCCAAGGACCTAGAACCTGAAGTAGATGTAGATGTGAAATGGCTGCTTGCTTTGGGTGGTTGTCCTTGTATTCATTTCTTTCTCAAAACTGTTCTTCTCCTGCACAAATGTTCCTTTGAGATGGCTTGTTTGGCTTTCCCAAGGAACTTAAAGAAAATAGATATATCTGTCTTCTGTGGGTCAGGTCTGCAGCGCAGCTCCAGAGGTTTGTACGTGCTTGAGTGCTGCACCGTTCGAGGGGCTGAGGCTCATATCAGTGCTGATGTTTTTCTCGCTTGCTACAGGGAGACTGAATTCATATGTAAGACACTGAAACAGTGTTAAGTCTTAAAGAGTATCTTTTCTCCGAGGGGAATAATGTGAAAGCTGCCATTATAAGTGAAGGGAGTTCTTCATTACAGAGATTCTTAGAGCTACAATGTATGCAAATGTGGTCTTAAAAAAGGAGCCACTTTGGAGAGTCTGATGACTAAAATACAATGATCATAGCATTGTTAGAAGTAGAAAATGCATTAGCAGGTTTGTATTTAGTGAAATACAAAGTTTCCATTCAATTAAAAATACAAGAGAAAAGCCGAAACCTTTCATTTTCACAAGAATTGTCTCCCACAAGCCTCTTAAATTTGGCCTAAATTAAAATAAACCATCTCTCTCTACTCCTTTCACCGTTCATTGTCAAATTGACTATATTTATCTTAACTGTGCCAGCTCCCAGAATCATGGAAAGTGATATAAGAACATATGGGAGAGATCCTTGAGATTGTATCAGATTCTAAATTACTGTGACTTTAATGTTAGCCAAAAGGTTTATGAGAAATAATAGGTATAGTGATAAATTTAATAATTCTTTTTTTAGCAGTTGGTTGATCTAAGCATAAGCAATTTCTAAAATACTGTTCAGGGTCTGATAGCATGATCATAAAATTTTATTTGCAGGCTCTTGGTTACAATCTTGATTTAGCTTCAATGGGAGATTCAGTATTTATACAGAAAATAGGAAAGAGATTTGCAAACCAGCTAAAAATCCTATGTTTCCAGATTTTAAACCTTTACTCTGTTTTAATGCTAGCTTTTTTTAGACTAAACCTGCCTGCTGCCTATTAACATCTTCCCTCCTCCTCTGAAGTATCTTTTAAGTGCTCTGCCAACTCTGCTTTCACCAAGGCCTGCTGGCTCTAGTTTTCATGAACTGAGGTGAATAGCTGACCAGTTGGATTACTACAAGTGGGAAGAGGCAGAGATTTGAGATTGACTTTCGTTCTGAATTCAAGTTCTCTCAATAAATGTTTCCCTTTGATTCCAATCTGCCTATCAAGCTGGTAATTCCAGCGAATTTGTCTAAGACTGAAAATTTTGTCTTTCGAATAAGCTAAGACTAAAGCTTATTAATGAAATTAAACTCGCTGAAATAAGGATGTTGCTCTGCATGATACTTTGGAATGGAAGCACACAGTGATAAATGGTATCTGACAAATAAAAAATTAAGACCCAGTAGTAGACAAAAAGAAATGTCTTAGTTTAAGAGGTATATAGCCCCACAGATTTAGCTTATTTTTCTCCAATTAAAGCTTTTAATAGCTTCATTTGTAATGTCATTCTTAATTACACTTGACAAAGAAATGTTAAATACTCTCCTGTATTGGCATAAATGATCAATCTCTCTTGCTTTTGTTCTTGGTGTTTTTTTTCCCACCATACAGTCAGTGGCTCTGATTTTTGGAAAAAAATAAAATAAAGGAGTAGAATTGAACATGTGTTTGCATTCTTCCAAAACCAAATAAAGGATATTTGTCACCAGAAGATGGAATTATTTCTATTAAAGCACTCAAGGCTGCTTTATGTTCTGTGCCTCATTACTATATATAGCTAGTGGTCTTGGTTACAGCAGGTGAGAGTTCAAGTTCTGCTTCCTAGATAAAGTTTCCTGTTTCACAGCTGGATGTTTGATCTCTGATCTTAAAGCAGGGTAAATGTGGTTAGGGTGCTGACAATCCTCTAAATGGTTCTAATACTCTTTTTATTTCCCTATTATGAACATCAGCTAAAGGATTTGTCCGTTTGCTTTCACCAATGAATACCACAGTAGATATAAATGCAGGACAAAGTGGAAATTTAACAGTTGAATATGAGGCGTATCCAAAACCGAAGGAAGAAGTGTGGATGTACATGAATAAAACACTGCAGAATTCTTCGGATCATTGTGTCAGATTCAAGACTGTGGGCAATAACAGGTAATAAGAACAATTGTAAGTGTTATTGATTTCCATTTGGAACAGCAAACTATACTCTGCTCTGGAAAGAGGAAAGTGGAGAGGAGAGAATGTTGTAATTCCTTCCCCTGCTTCCATCATTGTCAGTTTGAGATGCAGAGCGCACTGCCCTGCATGCCCCGGGGTTTGTGTAGAGGTTTTGTCTCTGCTTGTGCTTGGTTCCCTCTCTGTATCTGGGTGTGCAAAGCCAAGGTTTAATTTCGAAAGGTCTTGTAGTACTGTCTGCCTTACCGCATATAGTGGTGTAAAGTCATCTAACTATTTGAAATAGCCAAATCTGACCACACTATTAGAAGGACCAGTGTGCCACATGCGCCGTGAATGGTCCACATGATGACATTGCTGCTCAGTAAGCAAAAGTGCAAATTTGAAGTTGTGTGTGTATGGAGACTCACTCTACTGCCAGAGTACTGTGCTCTGGAAGAGGACTATATATATACATATATATATATATAAACCCAGTGAAACACCTAGCACATGTGGCCTGCATTGTGTGTCCTAGGTTCCCCCTTCAGCAAGTAGAGGAGCACAAGGTGGGGTAGGTGTGGAGTCCCAGCCTATTGCTGAGCTGGGACACAGACAGCCCACACATCTGGACCTGAGATATGTGGAAGTTTCTACTCTGTAGAACAAACACATCCATAAAATACATAGTGAGAGTATCTATGTGGACAGGGTGTGCAGAAAGCAGCACATTAATAATTGACTTCTTAGTTTTCTCTGTGGGAATACCCTGGGCTGATAGGATCACCACACGTGAGTGTCAGTAATGCTTAATTTCTTCTTTGCAGCTACACAAGTGAACTTCAGCTTACCCGACTAAAGGGAGCAGAAGGAGGCATTTACACGTTCTTTGTGTCCAATTCTGATGCCAGCTCCTCTCTAACGTTCAATGTCTACGTGAAAAGTGAGTAAAGTGAACAATCTGAAATATTTCATTACCACAGTCATTGTATTTTATACAACATAATGTATGCACAAGATGTCACAGTGTAGCTCAGCATATGAGAAGATGGCTGACGTGAAGCACACTCTGTAAAATTATTTAAATGTCAAGATATAAAAATGCGGAGTACTTACACAGATCCACCTACTACCCAGCATGACCTTACAATGCAACGAGTATGTTCCAGAGGTTACTGGAGAACAGATAGATAGTTTATATTTTTAAAAAAAAAAAAAAAAAAAAAAAAAGGGAAGCAGCTGGAAAGGTAGTCCCACAAATAAGCATGTACCATAAACCTTTGATAATTTCAGGTGCAGCAGGTATACAGCGATTAACTATGTAATTTGTATTTTTGGCAGCCAAGCTAAGCTATTAATTGTCTTTAATTTGTTTGAGTTAGATGCAGAGCTTGAAAGCTATTTAGGAGGATTTTTCGCTTGTGCCTTTTGGCATCTGAATACATCTATATAATAATGTAGATCTACATTATTTTAAAGAACCTGCACATTTCTCAAACTATGCAGACTATCATCTCTAGGACACAGTTTTAAAGCAGGAGTATCAGTCTCGATTCCAAACAGCAGTTTTTCAAGGCAAAATTTCTTAACTCTTCAAGGCAAAAGCTAAACTCAAAAATAAATTAAATGAAACCTTTAGGAATCTGTGTCTTCTTTATAAAAGAGAATTTCATGCTCTCAGCAGACAAATGTTGGTAGCTGCTAAAGGCCAAGTTTAAGAAAAAATTAAATTGGGAAGGAGCTGCAAGAAAGCTGGGGAAACTAAGGTGAGGCAGGCAATGGTGCTTTCAAGCCCAGCAGGAGGAACTCTGTAGGAGATGAGTGAATATGCTGCAGATACAGTTCTGTGCTTTTGTGCTTCAGCAGCAATATATCCTTCTCTGGGTATGGGATTCTGCAAAGGATTGTTGAGACTTCCACAGATGCACTAAAACCTGTGTATTCATTTCTGAATTCTTCCTGTTGTTCACTAAAGTGCTGCTTGTAGTAGATACCCTTTGCAGTTCTATAGTTTGGAACTGGAAATGCTTGGACTCTTTTTGGAATCTGGCATTTTTTCCTTGATCTGCAAATGTACTTGTTTGTGTTGCTGTGCCTTTTCCATTTCTTACCTGTGATATCTGAGTTGAGGACACTGCTGTTGGCAACAGATACCCTTAACCCTTGAGGATAAGTGTGGGCCACAGTCACAAGGGGTAGTTCCACTGCCTTAACAGACTAGAGGAGCAAATTGGGAGCGTAAAGCCTAATTTCTGGTAAGGAATGAGAGAAATTGCAGGTTGCCAAGGGGGCCATTGGTTCCCATGAGGCTGGATGGTGTTTTCTGTCTGGGGCATCCATGGAGGAAGGGCTGTGGGTGCCGAGCACCACGTGTGGTTTGCAGTCTGGCTCAGCTGTCCTGAGCTCTGCAGTCTGCTTGAGAGCGATCTGGGGAGGAAGACTATGGAATCAGTTTTGCCATCTTCAGGTTTCAGTTCTGAGTGCACAGCTCCTTTTTGCCACTTTTTAGGAATCTGCTAATAGATATAAGTGAAAGCTCACAATCCCTGTGGCATATCAGCCACGGGAACAGCATGGTGCAGCAAAAGAGCCAAGGCAGGAGATAACGTAAATGAATTAGTTCTGCTGAATGATCCTTGCTGACGAGCAGCAGCATTCGTGTCTCCTGCCTTCTTCCTTCAACCCCTGGTCTTGTGAGTAGTAATGGTTCAGGCCTAAAAGTGAGGAAAGGCATTTATCCATCTCAGTAGAGTCTGGGTGACCATGCACTGCATCCCTGGATGGATTATGGACATTGCTAAAGTGGGTAGTTTGATGCTCTCAACCAGAGGAAAAAAAAATTAGGTAGTTTAGTTAAAATGTCAAAAGAAAATACTTATTTATTTATTTTCATTTTGAAAGATGAGGTTAAATAGATAGTTTTGTTTTCTAAAAAGCTGCCCTCCTCTCTTCAGTGGCTCATCCAATGCTCATCACTTAGGTATGAAGCCCAAAGTACACAACCGCATAGCCTATTATTTGTAAAGCAGGGTAACTGCCAAAGGCGAGTTGTGTGTGGGTGGGTCAGATACTGATCTAATTGTCTGTTCTGACCTGGTGTTGTAGTCGGTGGGGATTTTGCATATATTGCCGGGATGTGGCTTCTGATGTTTACACATCTGGCTTGGGCAAGTAATCAGCAGAAGATAATCAAACAGGTAGAGCAGGATTCGTAATCAGGAGGAGACTATCTTCACGTAAACAAAAGTTGATGGTGAAGTATTTGCTGTAGTCTTGTGCAGAAGTACTCACCTTGGATGTAAATACCTTTAGAAGCTGCATATGCTAATCTGAAACAATTGAAACTAAATTGAATAAAAGAAAAGGCAGTTAGGCACAGTAAATGTGACATAAAGTGTGACATAAAGTAGGTGAGGAAGGAGCTCTAAAATTAGGAGCCAAAAATAAAATTACAACTTGACAAACAGCATTCTGAACTGAGAACAATTAAGGAACTGAAGAAATCTCCAGAGTGGCAAACTACAATGTGCCGAGCAATTAGTGGAGAAATTTTCAAACTAGCATCTGAGTTTAGTGCAAAATAGTATCTGGGCTTAATTAGAGTCAACAAAATATTATCTATGCAGTTCTCATACTGCAAAGAGAAAAACAGTCACAATATTACAGGTCACCTGAATTCAGCATTTTTCCTGTCACTGAAATATAAAGAGAACATATGCAAAGTCACCATGATATTATAAAAAGATTCATTCCAATCCGGAAAATGTTGCTTCAGGAAGAAAGTTGCCTTTCTTTGACTGAAATGGTAGACAAGAGCAATTAAATGTTACTTTTGAGACATTTATTTTCCTATGCTAATGATGGGAAATTGATAATAACATGTAATTAAATTAACAATGTTATCGTACAGAACATTGAGTTAAAATAGGAGCAGCCTCTTATAAATCCTCTTTCCTGCATTCAGACTCAACAACAAATGCTGAGAAGCAGTTAATAAACTTAATGAAATTAGGGGTTTTAAGACATCTAATGCCTGATTATGGAGGAGAATATGCATATATGCTGAGCAATTTAATGCAGCGTTAAATATTTAAAGGGTTAAAGCCCGAGCAGTAAGCAATGAATAGTCATTAAGAGCCTGCCTAATACCAGGGATAATGAGGCTGTGAAAATCATAAAACCTCTTTTGGAGTAAAATCTCTTTGAGGGAAGATCATTTAGTGACAGCTTCGTGCCTCTGTGTGCCCGCATTGCTCCCAGCCAGCCTGGGGCACCTGCAGCTCCCCGGAGGAGGACAAGTCCCTGTGGCTGCTGCAGATGCAGCAAGTTCTGTGTGGCCAACGGCACCGGTTGGGTTGGCGATGAGAACAGCCGCCTCCCCACCGCCCCCACGCAGGGAGGTGGCTGCCAAGCCAGAGCCGCGATAGCCACATCAATGTGGCTAATGAAAATTGCAGAATTCAGCCATTTCTAACTGAGTTTCAGAAAGTCGAAGTAGGCATACCCTGAACTCTCACCCTGCTTGAGAAGTGCGCTACCCGAAAGTCCTGCACCAGCCGAGTAACGCCGGCAGCCCGTCTCAGCACTGTGCAGCCGTGTGCGTTTCTTGGTTTGCATAAAACACAACAGGCAGATTTAGAAATGAAAGAACATTAGGTTCCTGTAACATGAGTCATGTGTAGATGGTATGTGACTGAGACAGAATGTATGTGTGTTTTGTTGCCTCCAATCTAATCAACAAGTAGAATTTTCATTAGGAACTCATGCGCAGTGCAAACCAGCCTCTGTATGTGTGCAGCTCTTCTCCGGGGTCCATCTGCTTTTCCCCATGGTTGTCAGTGCAGTTCCACAATTTTCCAGGACATTATAAGTTGATCCTACCTTTGTGTAAATTTATATTAACTGATAATGAGCTTTTAATCCATACCTGTCAGTTGAAAAGTATCTTTGGAATATAACCTGGCTCTTCCATCAATATTTTTTTCATAATTTGAAAGGAAACTGAGGTAGGTATGGGAAATCAGACCTCTAATTCAAGTTCTCCATGAAATAAATCTTCCTAACATTGGTCAGAATTATGTTGTTAGTCCACTTGTTAGGTCTGTGACATAGTACTAATGTCTGTTTAGCCTGTTTTTTATTTTTCTTTTTTTTTTATCCATTTTCCTGCCTTACTCAAAACAGCAGCTCCTCAAACCAGTGCAGCAATAGTACAGCAGAGTGGGAATCAGATGAGTTGTTTTGTTAACTTGCTGGATGATTATGAATTACAGCTTAGAAAGCTGTAATCCTTCCAAATATTAGCTTCCTGAACATGCAGTGTTCCAGCCACTTAGCCAGTCAGGCATTTGCACAGCAGTATTTTCATGAGATGTGGGTCAGCCCTGGCATAGAGCACTGCCACGGGGATGGAGATGGGGATGGGTTGTGTCTGTGGGAACATGTGCCATGTTTTTGACGAACCATGCATCTGTGTAAGCATTAGTTGCATTGCACTGCTGTTCCTTTTCTGAGGAGGTGTGATTTGACAGATATTATACAGTTCCAAGTGTGAAGAAACTGTCCTTTATACCTAGTAGTAAAGTCATCCAACACAGGAACCGGAACTGCATTATCGTTCAAAAACCCGAACAACTTTGGTATATTAAGCTCCTGCCTTTGCTGTTTTGAGATTTCCATCAAACCAGATATATAGGCAAGGTAAAGTATTCTTTTGAAATCCAACCTAATCATTCAGTATAAGAATTTGAATATATTTTCACAAATTTGCAGGTAGTCACTGCTAGCAGCAGTGACACAAAGAGACAGGCCCAGACACCCTTGAACATGTAAAACTCAGTTCACTTAAGTAATCCCATGGGTGGTAATGTGCATAAGTTGCTGAGGTGAAGAACAAGTGGCAATGCAAATTTTCTCCTCCCCTAATATATGACTGTCATTTGTGTTTATTGCAGCAAAACCAGAGATTCTCACTTTCGATATACTTAGCAATGATATTCTCCAGTGCGTAGCAGCTGGCTTCCCAGCACCTGACATATATTGGTATTTTTCCCCAGGGACTGAACAGAGGTGAGTTCAGTAACTAGAGTCTCCAGACACTTTTCTAGATGTCACATGTGTAATTTATAATTAAAACCAGGAGTGTAAAAAAACTTGGTAAGAGGTATGCTCAAATGTTGCATTACTGATTTTATCATTTTAGATACTGCATTATTTACAGTGGTTTGAGGGGAAAGGAGGAGTATGCTTCATTACTCCCCATTGTGTTCACCCCAGAAGGAGGAATAATCAGCACTTTCTGCTGTGGAAAAGCAAAAACAGAACTTTATCTCTGCTTTATACCAGCTGACTTTGAAAGGTTTATATAAGTTTGGCCCCACATGACACACATTTTGTATGTAATTTCATGGAATGACAGTTGCAGAATCACTTGTGAATATGGCTGTTATCTTTTGTTTTATTGTGTAGCGGTGTAATTTTCCAAGACACAAAGTAATTAGATTTCTATTCACATGAAGCAAATGACAGAGTAAACAAGTCTGGAGTTATTAAGAATAAAACCTGATGTGAAGTTACCAGGTTTTCAAAAAGATTGTAGTGTTTCCCTGTGAAGTGCATATTTGTGAAGCCTGTTTAGAGATTTTCTTTGACTTCAACTGTGATTGTAGATCTCATACTGTCAAATCATATATTTCCCACCCACATAATTTACTTATGCCTAAAATAAATTTTATTTTCCTTTTTAATAGAAATCTTAACTGTGTGTTCAAAAAAAAAAAAGGAAGGTTGCATACTTTTAACTAGTTGATAGACAGTTTCTTAGGAAAAAAAAAAGTGTATTTGGTAGCAGCTTGAAAGAGCAAAGCTGTCTGTTTTTTGGCCACATATAACCGATGCTGCATATATATTTTATATATTTATGATATTTTGTGCTGTAATAAGACAGTGCTTCAGGCGAGTCTTCAGGAGTAGAAGAGGACCGTACCGAATTGCTTGAAAATGTTGCTGCAGGTGCCAGTTCCACAGTGCAGAGGCGCTGAGGGGCTTGCAGACGTGTGGGTGTTTCTAGCCAAAGGAGAACATAAAGACATGTGGTGTCCGTTTGCATCCAGTTTGATATATGAATCCATCTTGCCCACTGCATGGAAGAGAATGAGAGATCCTGTGTAGGCTAAGAGTTGAGGATAAGATCTTCAACTCATTCTGTTTATGGAGCAGTGTTACTGAGTCCCTTCCAGATCATTAGCTAATGACTATCTACTTTAACAGGGCAACCTGTCATTCCTTCTGGATAGTAACTCAGAGCAGGTAATTATCAGTGTTGTTTCTCCCAGGTGTTTTGATTCACCAACAGTATCCCCCTTGGATGTGAGAATCAATTACACAAATTCCTCGGCGCTGTCCTTCGAAAGGATCCTGGTTGAGAGCACCATCAACGTGAGCATGTTCAGGAGCACCGGCACCGTGTGCTGCGAGGCCTCCAGCAACGGGCACAAGAGTTCTGCTTTTTTCTACTTTGCTATTAAAGGTAGTGGCTAGAATGAATGAGACTACAGTATAAACTTCAGTAAATGTTGGTGCCATTCAGCTCTTTCCATTGTAAGAAAATTAGTATTTTCAGTGTGTAACGTTTACCGTAACAAAGCTTGCTATGGCTGAGTGCATGATAACATATTAGACTACATTTTCTGCCAGTGCATTACTTTTCATTTTAAATGCTGTGGTGTAGTGTGTTAACTGCTTCAAAACTGCAGCATGACCGTTATCTGTTTTTCTTCGGTCTGCAGTGTGATCTAGCACAGAGACAAACCACCTACAGCGCTGCAGTGCGTTACTTTATCGCTCTTGCCCCTTCTCTTTTCCTGTCTTTGTCATGCGCAGGCCATCAGCTCTCGCAAGGAAACACTGCATTTTCTTTCTGTTTTTATAGTGTCTCAGGAACATGGGGTCTTAAGCTTGAGTAGAGCTTGAAGGCCCTGGTCTTATAAAAGAAATAACAACAATATTCTGCAAAAGTGCTTAAGAGTTTTGACATCTCTAGCAATATTTGTGAGTTTGCAAAAATAAAACTCAAACAGAGATTAACTGGAATATGTTAGCAAATCTTTGCTTTTCTTTGCAAAGTCAAATATTCAGCTTTTTTTTTTTTCTTGTGATACACAGGGATAACATATAGCCAACTGAGCTAGATTTGGGGCATACTGATTTTATGGCAATAGTATTCTTTTTGCTACTTTGTACAGCCTCTATTTGCCAGGAATACATTATAGAGATCACACTTGGAAAAATGGATTTTAAGAGAAATCTTACTCATAAGCATCTGCCTTTATCTTGATTGTGGTCATACAAAGCCCTGCATTAACTGGTCTTGGTTTCATGACTTCTAACTTGAAGAAGTTGAGACTGGTGAAGAAACAGATTACTTGGTTCTTATCTCTCCTTAGACCTTACTCAAGAAAGTGATCCTGATGTATTTAAAACACATCTGGGGAAGCCAAAGCCCTAAACCTTGTCCAACATGAAAGAACCAGAAAAAAAAATCTCCTGAATCTTTTTAATATTGTTTTTCTTACTCACTGTTTAAGCAGAATTTTCTGTTTCTTTCCAGAGCAAATCCGTACCCATACCCTTTTCACACCTTTGCTAATAGCATTTGGAGTAGCTGCAGGACTGATGTGCATCATAGTCATGATTCTGGTGTACATATATTTGCAGGTAATATGCGAAGCTTCTTTGCCTGAGTTACTAAAGTGTATGAAGCATCTGCAAATGCTTCAGTAATGACAGCCTTTCTCTTTCCTTTCCAGAAACCCAAATATGAAGTTCAGTGGAGAGTTGTTGAAGAAATAAATGGAAACAACTATATTTATGTAGACCCAACACAACTTCCTTATGATCACAAATGGGAATTTCCTAGAAACCGACTGAGTTTAGGTTAGTTTAGGTTTATATAATTTCATCTGCAAGGTGAAGCTTTCCAGTCTTCTAAATAGAACTCGTGGTCAAACACAGCAGGGTTTGGTTAAAAAGACGTAGTAATGCACTAATGGACATAGTGATAATTGCTCATACCTTAGGGGAAAAAGCAGAATAGATGTAAAGTAAAATGTTAAACCTTTATGAAGAAGTGTTCCAGGTTGTAATGATATATTTTGTTTGTGTTTATTAGGTAAAACTCTTGGTGCTGGAGCTTTTGGAAAGGTTGTTGAAGCCACTGCTTATGGTCTGTTTAAATCTGATGCTGCTATGACAGTAGCAGTAAAAATGTTGAAGCGTAAGTCACTGAAATATATATATATTTTTTCCAACTTCCTTCTGGTGGGTAGTCTTATTTACTGAATGTTGAATTTTGCCTTACAGCAAGTGCCCATTTAACAGAAAGAGAAGCTTTGATGTCAGAGCTTAAAGTCCTGAGTTACCTCGGTAACCATATTAATATTGTGAATCTTCTTGGAGCTTGCACTATTGGAGGTAGGGTTATCAACAGCTTATAGATTTTTTTCTATTACGTTTATTGTTGTTGTTGTTTGTAGTCAGAAGAAGAAACTATGTGAAGAAGAATACAGTACTGTTAAGTATGAAAATCTGAAATGCTTGCTTAGGTGGTTCACTGCTCATTGTGATTATCATCATGTATGTCTTAAGTTTTTTCTCCACCGCCCTGTTTGTCAGAAACTAGCAAAGATATGTGAATTGGTTGCTTGTTGGCATCCAAAATGAAGTCAACGGGCTCATCTTGTATCATCCCCCAATGTTCTGCTTAAACTGTTAAGAGTATTTGTTAATGCACCATTAAAGTTACAAATCTAAACAATAAAAGAATGAGTAAAAGAATTTCCCAGAGAAATAGTATTGCACGGCCCAAATGTTTTATATTCAAGAATATTGACATTAACATTATTATTATGCATAATGTTTATTTTTTGATACAGTAAAAGCTATAAAACCACTGAAATGTCAATACAGAGTGGACACAGCTCTTTTCCTAAGAACCATAACAGTCATTTTAATTTATGTGCATTTTGATAACAGGATGACATTCTTTTGTACAGAAATATTTGCTTTTCAAGGTTTGTTCCATTTTTCAAAGAAAGGGAGCTTGTAAAAATTCAGTGCTTTAGACGGAAGTACAGCGTTTCTCACTTTCAAATTTAATGGTTTAAAAATAGGATAAAGCAATTTGGTTTAAATGATCAGCAAAGCAGACTCACTGGCCTAAGTACATATCTATTTCAGGCAGCTGCAAAATCATGGGGACTCTTAAGAAAATCTGAAGATAATCACTGTTTTTGCTGTCAAAAAAACCTATAATTATTAAATTCAGAAAATAGAATTAAATTGTTGAGTTTAGGAAATGGTGGAAGGGAGTAACCTTACAGAAGAAATAACATTCAGCATGATTACATATTCAAGTGTCATAGCTGTAGTCATTCACTCAGAAAACATATATCTGATCTATAAACATCCGCACTGGAGATGACTTGATTCTCCTTTTAGATTTCATTTTAATATTCTAAGACCTTTTGCAATGTAGTTTTCTGTCTCAGCAGGCTGTTCTGTTTGAATGATTTTTCCTATTATACTGCAGAATATAACACTCTACATCATTTCCAAAACATTACTGAAGGAGTGTGAAGCTCTACTGTAAACAGAAGTGAATCAAAAGGATTAATGTTTGAAGCTTGAATTACTCTAACGTTTGGAACAAATAACTTCCTTCAGGAAGTGAACAAAATCAAACAGATGTGTCTGGCCAGAAACATTATCACATGAAGAGAGGGAAAAGGACTTATTTGTTTAATTTTTGTATAATGCAATACTATTGAGAGCAGGGGAGAATTAACTGGGAGTGACACAGCTTTAGCTGGACAATAGTTGCAGATCTGTGAAAGGGAGGATGTAGGAGGCTATTTTTCTATAACTTTCCAAGTCTAGACAGTGTTTGGTAGTGTGATTTTTATTAGTGTAGCTTGTGTGTTTAGCTGAATGTTATTTTTACAGAAGGTTTTATGCTTTGAAAACAATGCTCACCTGCTTTCTCAACCACGCATACATCTGCAGGTCCCACTCTGGTGATTACAGAATATTGCTGCTATGGTGATCTTTTGAATTTTCTGAGGCGGAAAAGACATTCATTTATTTGTCCAAAACGTGAAGATCGCACAAAAACAGCAGGTTATGAGAACCTGTTGCCTCAGACAGAGCCTGCAGTGTAAGTATGATCTGCTGAAATGTTCCTGCATTTTGAGAAACACAGAAGGAGGGCGTATCAAAGTTCATTAGCGATAAGAAAATTGGAGAAACCTTTCCTGCAGCAGGCTTTGAAGATTCTTTGCTGTGCAAGAAAACAATTTATTAAAAGAGACCGTTTGTACAATGGGTGACTTATTCGAACAGGGCTCAATTCATTGTATGCATTCTGTGTTTTACTTCTTTATCAAATTTCCTGTAGTTATTTCACGCAACTTCTTGGCTCTAATCTTAATATGTATTTGTGTTTATCATTACTACTAATCGTTGGCAGCAGTCATTTAGCAGCTTGAATGACAATTCCCCCAGTGTTGTGGTGGTAAGGTTCTGAGCTCTCTTAAGTTCCTGCCTGCAGAAATGACTTTTTACAACTGAAACAGTGCCTTACTGTATCAGAGGCAGCCTGTTGCTCGTGGTTCGCTAGACCTTGTGATAATACAACCCATGGCGCCGTTCTCAGCTTGCTCTTTTGAACTAAGTTACTTCATCTGTATATTTTTCACTGTTCCATTTTAGATACAAGCCTGGTGTTCTCTCCAAGTACATTTCCAAGCACATTTCCTGCTAACAGATTTCCTTTTAGAAAGTAAAAGAGAAATCATTTGCCAAAACTTAGAGTTAGTTACAATAATCCCTCCATTTTTGATTTTAGTCTGTGTGTGCCTTCAGTGCTCCTTGTCCCAGCAAGGCATATTCACAGCAAGGCTGTACAGGCAATGGCATTATAGTAAGCAAATAGTCCATCTTATAATAGATGGATTTAAAGAAATTACTCCTTTTCATTAGGAACATGAAGCCATGGTTTTCCACAGGTGTATCTCCTTCCTCTTTTGAACATAATAACAATGGTGCCTTTACCAAATTCTCATATTAGCTTTTATTGTAAAGTTGCAGCTGCTAAACACTCCAGAAGTGCTTGTGGTTTGGTGATGACTAGAGCTATTGGTGATCTCATAACTACTTTCCACGTTAGCTCTGTGGCTGCATTTATTGTTCATAAAATAAACAGATATCTCAGAATGGAGAAGGGCCATCTATGTATGTGAGTTCTAATAGCATATTTTTGTTCATCTAAATGAAAAACACTGAAGTTCATCCATTGTTTCTAAATGCACCTAACTTTATGGGAATCTGTACTGCTCAACTATAAGTAAGAAAATAAGCAATAAAAAAGCTTAAATTTAAAACACATAGCAGATCACGGTCCTAAGCCTTGGCTGATTCTTTGATTTCTGTCCTTTGAATATCCAGAATTTCCTTTGGAACTCATGAAGCTTTGAATTCAAATGTTTTTAACCATTTTGTCTTCTGCATTTCAATTGCCATGTGAACTGCTGAAATACTAACATAGAAGTTGGCCTAGATGAAAGAAGGAAGCATTAGCAGATCCTATGAAACATCTGGCCATTCATCTATAGAGACTGTAGTCTTGATAAACAGTGCACACGTGAAAGGTTTTGTTTGCCAAAATCCAACCTTTGGGATGCATTGTAAATTTTCCTCACAACCCTCACTTTCTATACAGGCCTTTTCTCATCGTTTTTAGACATCTGTAATTTTCCAGTATTATTAATTTGTAAAACATTTTACTCAGAATGGTGGCTTAAGGTTGACTTTTTCTTTGAAACTTCTCACTAAATGACATTTAATCTGCTGCCTTTACAGTGATGTTGTCAATGAGTACATGGACATGAAACCAGGATTGTCGTATTCAGTCCCCCCAGAAGCTGATAAAAAAAGACCAGTGAAATCTGGTAAGTACAATAACAAGAAATTGTATCTGCTCCTTGGAGTGCAGAGAGGAGGGGGTTATGGAATTTTTCAGTTTTAAAATGTTTGTGCGATTCATACCCATTGGTATGAGAAGATTAAAAAAGAATATGCTAAATTACAGTGTCTTGTATTTGTCCACAGTTTTGTGGACTACCAGGATTATTTTTTACTTTTTGGCAATGGGTTCTTTCTGTGGTTTTAGTCTGGTACTTGTTCAGATCATTGTTTTGTTTAATGTAATACAAATTTGTTTCTATGTGATTATACCCAGTCCACTCAAAAGCAGTTGGTGTTTATATTGCATAGGATCCTACTCTGATCAGGATGCTACCCTTTCTATGTTGGGAGACGATGGGCTTGCTCTAGATGTTGAAGATCTGCTAAGCTTTTCCTACCAGGTGGCAAGGGGCATGAGCTTCCTTGCCTCTAAAAATGTAAGTAAGTTAAAAAATTTTGAGAGACAGAATCTATGTCTCTGATTTCCTTTAACATCACATGTCATATCTTAATGTAGTCCACATGCTGAGATGGAATTCATGAAGGAATCAGATCCCTAATGTTTGGATGCCTTCAAAAACAAATTAGTTTTGAAAGTTTTTGTTCTCTGTGGCACCTCTGAAGAGTATGCAGACTAAAGATCAGTATGAAGACAGCTGAAAAGCTATTTGCATTTTTAAAAGTTTTGAGTATCTGTAAAGCTTTAAACAATGCCACAATTGATACCTCTGTGATACAGAATGCTGTGTTTAGAGGAGGGAGTGGTGTGGGTGTTGTGTTTTGTTTTGTTTTTTTTGATGTTACTAGATAACTTGTTTTTAATTCTCTTAAAAAGTAAAATCGACACTCACAAATGATCTTCATTGTCTACACTGAACGAAATAGGCATTCTCTAGGTGTCACAAGAGGGACATGGCATATCAGAGAGGTGTTTTTACAGAACAATAGGCTTAAACACTGCATAATTGTGGTCTCCCTAGGAAGAAAAAGGAACAATGACAGTTAACATGTAATAATAAAAATTGTAATTCATATAGAGACAGGACTGGGTAGTAGTACCTTGAATGCAGTTTCAAAAGTAAACTTGCCCCGTTTGAGGAAAGTGAGGTAAACCAGCAATCCTGTGTTAACAGTGGGATGTGTGGCCCTGATGCTGCTCCAGCAGAAGTCCCTGTTGAAACTGGCACTTGCAAAGTTGAGTGGATCTTATTTTTTTTCTGCTGTTCCTCCTTCCAAGTGCATTAACTTATTTTTTTCAGCTCTTCCTAGCCTCAAAACGGGCCTCAAAGACGCATCATTACAGATTTTAACGGTCTTCACCAGACTCCTGCCTTCTTCACTGTTCAGGACAGGTGGTGCTTAACAGACATACTCTTTATTTATTTTTCTACAGATAGCCCCAGAAATTCATTGTGCGTCACTCCTGGTGAATGTTTTCTTATAGTTTTTCCTTGATGGATAGAGCCTCTGTCTCACTGAATAGCAAAGACAGTAATGGCTGTAAAATCACATCTCAGGGAGGCTGGGAAGTAACTTTGCATCCGTTTGCCAGCACAGAATTAGGGATTTTATCACTGAATGAAGGTAAAAGTTCCGAGGTTTAGTCCTCTTTGCTCGTTGTGTTGTGTTCATACATGCCTCTGGTGAAGCTCATCGATGTTTAGGGAGGTTTACCAAAGCAAGTCCTCAGAGAAGGGGGCCCCGCATGGACCTGTAGCACAGAGTGCCCAGCTGCTCTTCTCCTGTGTATTCGTGTGTCAGGGCTCAGACACAAAAGTGTTTCTGTGGGGGATACGTGTCTTTCCTGGGGGCACGATTCCCTTGATAAGTGCATCACAAGACAGTTCTCCCTCCACTGGACAAAGTCTTTATTCAATAGCAAATTCAACTGCTTTGGGAGGTGTAAAGCAGAGACTCACCCGATACGTGGCCATTCCCTTCACTTTCCTTTTTTGGGGCAATTACACTGTTAGTTTTCCACATGCAAAGGGAATGATGATTTGGGCAGGGATTTGAATGACTCCCCCAGAGAGTAATTGTCATTAAAAATAGTTCCTCAGTGTGCAATTCATGCACTTCGTTGGCTTATTGCAGCCTTCACTAAGCATTTACTGACTTTGAATTGATCAGCTCTTCCAATTTTTTTTTTTGCCATTTTTGCGTGGAATTCCTGAAATTCTCTATTTCAAGGAAAAAATGAAGAGAAAAATTCAAGCATCCTCAGTTGTTTGTAGACAGGGAGTCCTATGTGTTTTATATGATCAGCAAAGGAAGAACTTAAGGCTATGTTTTCTGTAGTAGATGTCAAAAGACAATTCTTTTGGCTACCTCCTTTCATAAACGCACATGAATGTGCTCCACAGTTGGGTAGAAAGAAAATATAAGTCCTGGTAAAGTCAACAACCCTTCTGTAGCTGCACTTACAAACATGTGCCTACTTCTGAAATGAAAACCGGAATATCAGCTAGCTAGGTCACCGAACACATCACAGTGTTCATCACAGCATGTGAAAACCTCCAAGTATTTCCAAAGGCTTAGACCTACTCGTAAAGCTCTCCTAGGCAGGTAGTGACTTAAGTCGTCCAGAGAGGTATTTTTGAAATGAGTGTGAGTCTCCTAACTTGTGTGTTTTGAAATCGTTGCCATGATCTTGCCTGTTTCCAGCTTTTCAACCACAACAGTAGCTTCATAAAGGATTGGAATTGTTTTAGAATTAAATTTCTCCGTGTTTGTCCTATGTTAGGAAACAAGTCAATGACTTTGATGAAAAGGTCAAGAGAAAAATCTGTCCCCAGCATAGAACATGCACATTAAACTTTTCCTGCAAATGTTGGAAAAAAATTAAGTGACTGCAAGTAGTCTTTTCTGAAAGAAATGCATAGAGAACCTTAAGTGTGTGGATCAATAGCATGGTTGTAAAGCTACTACACCAGTGTTTTAATCACCTGAGTAAGCTTTTTAACAAATTATTTCACTGTGACCTTCAGCTAATCAAAAATGCATAATGCAGTAAGTATATAACCAAGAAAACATGCAACCAAGCAGCAGTGCTTTAAGGATATTATAATGTAAGTGAATTTGTTGTCTGTTTGTTATTTAGTGCATTCATAGGGATCTGGCAGCAAGAAATATTCTCCTCACTCATGGCCGAATAACAAAAATCTGTGACTTTGGCTTGGCAAGAGATATAAGGAACGATTCAAATTATGTGATCAAAGGAAATGTAAGTATATATGATATTTAATCCACCAAATTTAAATTTGGGAAATTCCTCTGCATTCTCTTGACTTACAAAGAAATCTCTTAGACCATATCTGGACCTCTCAATTCTGGTATATATCTGTTCTGGCCAGGGCCAGAACTGTGTAGAGAGGCAATTCCTGCCCTCCTTATGTGTGTTGCCAAATGTGAAGTGTATACATACTGTTATAACAGAAAATCCATGCTTGTAGCTGAACTTCTGCCGTGCTGGAGGAGATGCTTTTGTTGCACCAAGATAACATGTAGTCTTTTTGTTATATCTGGACATACTAGAAGTTACAACTCTGTGAGTACAGTAAGTTTTGCTGTTGGAATACTCTGGTAGACTAAGCCTAATAGTGATTACTTGGGAACTTCTCCTGTGGGCATTACTGGTTTTGTCTATAACTGAAATAATATATTTTAAAAACATCTAAATAACCAAGGTTTTGCATCCTCCTCTTTGTTATAAAATGTTACTCAGAAAGCAGAAACAACATTCTAGAAGTGTGAATTTAGTGGTTAGTGGGAAGCAAAGAAGCCTTGTTTTTTTTTTTTCTGATTCCATATACTTTAGCCTTTTATGTGTAATA
This sequence comes from Tinamus guttatus, assembly GCF_000705375.1. The sequence goes on along the minus strand of NW_010577537.1, from coordinate 28,501 downwards.
AATATGGCTGTAACTTTCAGCTATAGCTCCTACCCTGTAATAAGTAAACATCAGTCGGAATGAGACACAATATTTTGATGAGAAAAGCTTAAAACTTCCTCTGCAGAAGAGTATCAATTATACTAGCACCTACTAGACCTTCGCACAGGTACAAAGACACTTTGAAGTGATGCAGATTATATTGGCAGTGCTTGAAGTCCCCTTTTAAAATGCAAGAGCAGTAAAAAGAGTCATACCGCAAAAGAAAATGAAGCCTGTCTATGGTTAGGCTGGAGAAGTGTGCTGGGAAGGTGATTTTCCCCATAGGTATTTTGCATCTCAAACTGATTTTTGCGTTTATGTTGCTGTTTTTATTCCACTTCATGTGCACCCATCTCCTACCTTCAGAGCAAACACCTTGTGATTTGTGCAGTTTTTAAAAGAAATGAAGAAGAGTGTTCAGCAAAGCAGTCTCCCACCACCCCTATGTGATGCACAGTGGTCAGAAAGTCAGAAGTTGGTCTCTAGCTAAGGACTTGACCACAAACCACAGGTTACCTGTCTGGGATTTTCAGGCTGGAAAAGAAAGGAAATCCCATGCTGAGATACTTCTCACTGATTTTTTTTTTCTGTTTTGTTAACCTCAGTTCACAGTACTTCGAGTTTCCCAGGTACCTCTGCTGTCCCCCAGCAGGTCCCAGACAACCAGAGCAACCCTCTTTTAGGCTGCAGGGATGTAGAGAGAAGGTTTTGTTTGTTGTCTTCAGTGCCAGAGTTGGTGGCAGCCACTGCATGCCTGGAAGTTGAGATTAGGGAATAGTAGGAGCCCCAGAAATTCAGGGATGGCTCTCCTGGCCAAACATTCAGCAGCATCTAGTGTGAAGAAGGCTGTTTCTAAGCTTGGTGTCAGGTCAGGAGGTGCTTGATCAGTCAGTGCGCTAGGGTTGGGAGGTGCAGACCAGCTGCTTGCGCAGGAAGCAGGCAGTAAGTAATTACATTTTACTCGTCTAGACTCTACTTTAAATTTACCGGATTTTACTTAGGCTGGAGGGTCAGAAGAGGATAGGCTGGAGCTGCTGGTGGGGGAGGACGCAGGGGCTGCAGGGGCATCTGGGAGCATCTGGCCTGATCTTAAACCAAGCCAGGAGCGCTGAGGGCCTTGGCAAAGCTGGAGCTTGGCCAAGCAGAGCGTGGCTATCCCTGCTCTTCAGGACTCTGGTTGCCTCTCTGTTGTGCTACATGTTCTTGCAGTTACCTGAAACGTCAGGCAGCCAACGAAAAATCCTACCTGTCTTCTGCCTCATTTCTTCCCTTGTCCATTCATCTCCTTTCCACATCTGTCGTCTTCCTTTACAAGACATCAAGGCTCTTCTCTGTGATGTGGTTGAAATATGTGTTTGAACATATTGTTGCAGGATCACTTAAAAGGAAGAGGTCTGGTTTCTCCTGGGGCAGGACAAGCACTTAGGACAGAGGCTTAACTGGCTCCCCCAGACAAGAAAAAAGGCAGAGTAGGGACAGGAAAAAGAAAGAAAATGCAGAGGCTTTCTGCTTTTCACCCTTTCCCCTGCTCTGACTGGCATTTTTTCCTGAAGAATATCTGTTCCCACATGAGCCTCTGAAAATGCTCAAGATGTCTTTATGTGAATTTTCACTTTTTTTTTCCCCCCCCTCGTACACTAAGGAGCTAAAGCAGATGTCTGAACTGAGTATGTGTGGGGACCTTTTCAGTGATAGCTATGATGGCCAGGCCACAGAAGGAGGCTTGTATGTTTGCATAAGGAACAGTGCCATGTTTATACATACTCTTTTGCTCTGATTTCCTGCCATCTCTTACAACCAGACAAAGGGAATCACACAGTATACAGAAAATCAGAGTGCAGGGAGCTGCACAAGTTTGGTGGACCTATAGGAAGATGGATCATTAACCATGAAACACTTGTTATTCTCCCTAAAATGCAGAGAATTTCCATTTTTTAGGTGGATAGTTCTGTTATCCAATTAAACAGGTATTTAAAACACATAATATGTATACAAATCATTGTATGTTGTTAAAATTTACACCTGATGTCCGTTGTCTTATTTGAATCTCTTTTCCGTGGAAAGGCTCGACTCCCTGTGAAGTGGATGGCGCCTGAAAGCATTTTCAATTGTGTTTACACCTTTGAAAGCGATGTCTGGTCTTACGGGATATTCCTGTGGGAGCTCTTCTCTTTAGGTAAGCTGCGTCGCGGTCTCTGCTGCAGGAGACCCGTGTTCATCTTGGTTTTACCCCGCTGTGGAGGTGACATTGCTCGCTTGTCCTCCTAACAGGAAGCAGCCCGTATCCAGGGATGCCTGTGGACTCCAAGTTCTACAGAATGATCAGGGAGGGATACAGGATGTTCAGCCCCGAGTGTGCACCGCCTGAAATGTAAGTGAGCAGCCTGCACCTCCCATCACCAAATACCTGTGATGGTGCAGGGGAAGGGAAACTTCCGTATTTGCATTAAGACTCTTCATAGTGCTCCACTGTCTTCAAGTTCCTTTCAAATTTTATGCATGCAATCTAGTTAGTGTAATACATGCCTATGTTGTTGCACACAGTGCAATACACTCTTGCCTTTTAACATCTGATCACTTCACCATGGCATCTGCTCTGTGTCACTCAAATATTGGTAGATTGCAGAGCATGTTGAACGTTTTTATTTCAGATAAAGCAGTCAGTAAGATGTATTATCAAAATGTAGGACACCTGCATTTGTGCTGTGCTTCCTGGCTGCGCAGGGACTGGCCACTTCGGAGTCATCCTTCATTCACTGTTTTGTAAACAGACTGGCACTTATCAAGCTGTCAAAGAAAACTGTGCCCAGAGCCTCTCCTGAGTATGGAGTCCTTTGTTGTCACAAGCTCAGGTGTTAATAGTGCCATTTCTATTCTTAAAGGCACTTAAGTTAAATGGTGAGTGGGTGTCACACTTCTCTGCCTGCTCACTCTCTAAAAGCAATAATAGAGGCAAGACAAGAGCTCTCAGAATTCCCTCATCATCAGTGCTTAATTTTAGTATCTTTGCAGGTATGGCATAATGAAGAGTTGCTGGGATGCTGATCCTCTACAGAGACCCACATTTAAACAAATCGTCCAGCTGATCGAGCAGCAGCTTTCAGATAATGCTCCCCGGGTAAGTGTGGGCTCCATATGGCTTTTGGGGTCAAAGCTGTTTTGAATAAGAGCTTAGACTAGAGCTGGAAGAAGGGAAGGATCTCGACGCTTCCTTAGGTTTTTTTTCCCATTATTATCTATGTGCTGTAAGTTTGGGTGTTGGGAATGCTCTCTGCGCTATCCCTTCTGCTTTGCAGGACTATTTCTGCCCAGATGTACAATAGTTGTCTGAGTCCAGCCACTGAAACAGGTATCAGCTAAACAACAGGCTTTGCATGGCTTCATGTTGCACGCTCAAAATATACCCACCACAATAATTTTGATTATACAAAATACACCGGTACCTTTTAAACTCATCCTAATCTATGAAAGCCTTTATTTATCTGGGAGAAATCTCAGAAGTGAAATATATTTAACTTTTATTTGAAAAGCTTTCTGGACAAAGGTGTCAAGCTTTTTTGGCTATCCTGTCTCTTCTCAGTTACTTCAGCTCATTGTATTCACTGTTCTTCAGACTTTCTCAAGTAAAATGTTTTCTGAGATGATAATTGGATAAAAAGTCCAAAAAAAAAGTCAAGGGATGTAAGAGCTTGGGATTTTCTCTCACTCATTATTTGATTTTTTTTTTTTAAAAAAAAAGAAGAACAGAAAGGTTTAAAATTTGGTCTAGAAGTCAAGCTTGTACAGTCTAGATGCTGTGTTTGGGCACAAAGTACACAGCTTGCTAACAATTCGAGAAAAGAAAAAAATGAAAGCTGTTGGCATTCAATTGCATCCTGTATAGTATTTTTGGCAGGTGCAGGCATTACTAAAACAAAGGCAAGAACATGGGAAAAAATGTTAGCGATGTGACTGGGGTAATTTTAACAATAACCCGAGCTGCATTTTTTCAAACTTAGCTTATATTTAATGAGTAGTCGTAAGCTACAGTGTTTTTGATAACCAAGGTTGAGGTTCTTGACTCATTTAAAGAGCAATTACCCCCAAGACCTTTGGAAACTTCACTGCTAGCAAAAGAGCGCTTTGTGAGTGTGTGTGCAGGAGCTTTTACACTCCACTGACCACAGTGTTTGGGCTCTGCAGGTTTATGAAAACTTTGCAACTCCACCTTCTGGTCAAGGGAACGCTACAGATCACTCTGTGCGGATTAACTCGGTGGACAGCAGCACTTCAGCGACTCAGCCCCTCCTGGTACGCGAAGATGTTTGAGAGAGGGGCTGGCGTCTGGAAGAGGAGGAGCCCACGTGGATTCACCATTTGAATTTTGCAGGGAGTGAGAGGCATGGATGACTTTAATAATTTCTCTTCCTTTTACTCACTACTACCACTGTGTAGCTGAAATGTTGTTGTAATACTGTCCTTTACCACACACTGTTACACATAAACTTACTCTGCCAAGCACGGTTACAGGCATCATTGCAATGTTAACTGAAGCTGTATATATGTTGCTATTGTTGTGTGTATTTGCAGTAGAGAGCCAGATCTGAGGGGAAAAAAAAAAAGAAAAAAGAAATCCTGAGCCAGGGTGTGGAAAGAGATGAATATACAGATCAAACCAAAACTGCAGCAGTCCTGCTCTGGATCTGTGTCTGGAAAGCATTTTGTCATCTTCTAGTTAACTTCATTTTGCTGAGTTTAAGAAATAAATCAATGTAAAGCTACTTGCTTCCCAAGCCCCTTTCCACGTGCACCTTTCCCAGGCAGGCGTCCAGGCTGCAGGCACCGAGGGTGCTGGGCATGCCAGGGCGAGCGAGGGAAGGGAGCGAATCCCTTGGGCTGTGCCGTGCTCCGGAGGGCTGCAAACCCTCCTCTGGGATTCGAGCCAGGTGCTGAGAGGGTAGCGCAGACCTTTGCTTTTGCTTCCCGTTGCAGAGCTGGAGCCCGGCCGTGGCAGCGCTGGGGCTCAGCTGCTGCTTTTCCTGATAGTCTCATCCCCAAGTGGCCACCAGAGATAGATGGGCCCTGCTGGGTCGGTCGAAGTGTGGGGGAGCCGTTTGTTAGAAACTATGTGTGATGTGCAGAGGAGAGACTGTTGAACGAGTCATCTTATCTGGAGGGGAACCAGAGACACAGATCCTCTCCTGAGGGTCCTTCCTTTATCTTTCCCTGCCCAGGTGAGTATTTCTCATAGGCAGGCTGGGATAGCACTAACTGGAAAGGGCTATTCCCCACACCCGGGGCATTTCATCTTTCCAGCTCTACCCTAGCACTGGGACGATAATGGAAGAAGAGCTTAGCTGGGAAACATGGAATTTCTAAACAGGACCAGACTCTACCTTCAGCCTTGTTTTGAATGGAGGAGACATTGGGGTCAGTGTCTGGTTGAGCCCAGGGCTGTGCTGAAGTGTTTTATAAGCCCTTTTGTTCCCATCACTGCTGGTCTTCCCTTCCTTCATTTCCATCACCTATAAATTAGTAAATTCATTGAGAGCAACATTTCAGAGACAGAGTACTAGTTAAGTACCTATTTATTTACAATGCACTTAAGCACTCTGTAATTTATACTTTATCAGGATTTTGGTTGAGTTTACATTCATTTTAAATGTGTAACTAACTGCCCAAATGCAAGATAGTTATCTTGCGATAGTTATCGCTGGTAGTATATTTTAGGTTATAGGGAATACCACCCTCTTTATATGACTGTGCATTTGGTTTCTTGTTACAGAAATACGTCTTTCAGAGCTAGTGAAAAATCAGCCATTTGCACTGAACTTACCTAGGCTGTCGCACCTTTCCAAAGTTAGCCAGTTGTTTGGAGGCACTCTTATGCATACTTGTTGTTGAGCATTTTCAGTTTAATGCTATAAAAGCTCTTTTGTAGTGTGTTGGCTTTCAGAGCAACTGTAGACAAACTAGTTGTTATAGATGTCTCGGTACTTTACAGACACTTAGCTGAAAGAGGTTTGGGGGGTTTTTTTGTTCTTGAAATTTATATTTTTATAATTTGGGGATTTTTGAAACTTACTTTGCAATGGCTTGGTGTTTTGAATGGTTTTATGCATTGTTTTTTGTAAATATGGAAATGTAGCAATAATGTCCTTTTGACTATTCTGAGTCCTTGAGTCTCAAAAATATTTTTTTATATATATATATGCAAAAATATATGTATAAATATGTAAGTGTTTGAAAGTTTATGAAACACTTATGGATATGTTGCTCAGTTGTAGAATTGCAGTTCAAAAAGTTCAAATAAATTCGTAAATATGTATTCAAATGCTGCTGTGTACTATGTTCAAATGAGATATTTTCATGTAAGTCAATAAATTCTTGGGTTGAAGCAAAATCTCAGCGTCTGGCCACACAGAGGTAAAGTTTGGAAATCTGAAATGTTTTTGCAAATGTGTGCCGGAAAACCTTGGTGTTTTTTCTTCACGGATATTCTTTTCCTGTGAGTATACAGGGGAAACACTTTGTTGATCGCGTGTAGGTTTATTTTGTAGGAAGGTGCAGTTAAGATATTGGTCTGGTAGACAGCAGACGCAGTCTGCATGACATGAATGGGAGCATTTAAAATGGTTAAATACATAGAAGCGGTTGATCTTAAAAGTGGTTGGTCTTAAAAGCGGTTGATCTTAAAAGCAGTTGGAGCCAACAGAAGACGCCACTGCAGACTGCCCAGTATCGCCTTGGCGCTCGCGCACGTGTACGCGCACACGCACCGTGCACCGGCCCGGCCTAGCGCTGGCGCTGGGCAGGCGGAACGCGGTGCTGCGAGCACTGCTTGGGTGCTGGGGGTGACAAAGCTAAAGGGGGACTGCAGGGCTCCCCTGGCTGCTCCAGACACACCACCTCGCAGCGGGAAACCATCTGCTTTTATCCTGCTGGGAATCTGCTTCGTCTGCCCAGACCTGGCCCTCTGCTGCAACAGGCCTTCGCATGGTTGATGCATGGTTTTAATAGTAGGTACAGAGCATTTTTCTGTGCAATTTCTTAAAAAAAAAAAAATCATTCTCCTATTTTCTTCTTACAAGGCTTGCAGTGATTACTGCCTCCATTCCTGTTCATGGTCACACACACCATTTCCCTACCCCCAGGTGACCAAATCATTTTTCTGTGCCAGCTCTAAGCAATTGCTTACATGGAAGGTGACATCAGGAGGACAGATATACATTAATATGTATTTTAGCTGTCTTTCAGACCATTCCTGTACCCAGGAAAAAAAAAAGAACCAGAACCATGGTACCAGCAGCTCTCTGGACCATCAGCAAGAACAGTTTGGGGAATCTCAGATGTAACATTCACTTGACCAGAAAACAACAACAACAAAAAAGTAGGGAATTTCTTTACATTTTATTTACAAGCAAGAGAAAAAAAATAGCTGAAGGCTCTGTGGGAGAGATGATGATACTGAAAACACTCTTCATGTAGAGTTACTGAGCAATATAATTTACGTGTATCTCTACCACCTGTTCTGCAATCACCAAAACCAGAGGCTTGACTGCTATTAAGAAGTTGAGTGCTGAATATATGGTGAAACATTTTTTGATTAATGGAAGCAGGAGAAATGGTGAATTTGTGACCAGTTATGCCTGGAATTAAGAGCTCTGGAATAAAATAACTCCACATCTCCAGAGCTAACAGATCAAAAATAACTACTAAGTCATTCTTACCCCAAACTGAATATATCAAGCAAAATGAAGCTTGTCTGCTTGTAGGCTCTTGACAGCCAAGTGTAGATATTATGGTGGAGAGGGAAGCCCGTAAGAGATGCTGGCTATAAGAACATCTGGCAAAAGGATGTGAAAGGAGAGATGTCAGCATAAAAATGGAAAATTGATAGAAAAAGGCAGGCTGCCCAATTGGGAGGCAAAATATGACCCCAATCTGCGGTCAGTTCAAAGCTTGAGGACTTTTTGTTTAACGTTCTCCTTCACACCTGGACCCTGTGTAAGTCTGCACAGAGACACGTGGAGACACGTTGCTCCTTGCCAGGCCCCAAGGAATAACCAGTCACATCACAGACTAAAATGTCACTCCAGAAGCTGGGTGACAACACTGCAAATTACAGAGCTTTATAGCTTGAAACTGAGACAGTGAAAAGTTTCCCTCTGTCTGAACACAAATTAGAAGACTTCCTAGTTATTCTTCGAGGAGATCTGTGCCTCCAGATTCAGTTCTGTATCTCCTGAAAAGACGATGAGCAATTGCACAGATGTTTTAGCCCTGGCTTAGAACTGAAAATACAATATTGTAAAAATAGGAGAATATACAGTTCTGTTGTGGTTTCCAAAAACTTATGTAGCTATAATAATGGTTACAGATGGCCCTCCATTACATGTTTCCTGAGCACTAATTTCTCAAGACATTATTCCATACTAATAAGTTCATCTCCAAAAAAATCACTCTGACACTATTTTTTTTCCTGAAAAATTGTCCATATTTCTTAAATTGATTGTATGTCACTCTTTCAGATGGTTATTTTCATCTGTCATCCACCAAACAGGCAATGAAGAAGATTTATTCTACCAGCAGTGATTTCTTCCATGACTTCATTTTCTATCCCTGTCCTGGAGGTCTTTTTGGCTAGGTTTTGATGGGCAGTAGAAAAAAAGCTGACCCCAAGTGGCCTATTGGACTTTGCACGCACGTACCTCTCCAAGCAGTGTCAGCAAGGTCAGGTAGGAGTTTAATGCTCTCTTGGCAGGTTTAATGCTCTTCAATTTCAGGCTACCTTCGGAGAAGGCAGTGTGTAACTGCCTCTGTAGCCCAGTGAAAGACATAGTGCAAGTTACAGAGAAACTTTCTCCAAGGAAGGGCAAATAATCCTTGGCATCCTGCAAATATGTATATTTTGAAGAGCAAGCAGCAGAAATGGCTTGGTTGGATGCTTGGGCACTCATTTTTGGTGACTGAAATGTCCAGGGATGACATGGTGGCGGGGCGTTGTCATTTGCCAAGCATACTTCAGCTTGAGGACATACTTGGACCTGTTTTGTTTGAAACCTCCCTGCTGGAGGATGAAGAGCTGCAGAGAAGGGGTGGCCAAAAGGGGCTACGCTCGGTGCCTGGTTTGGCCACTGCCCAACGTCTTGCCGCATGGCTCCACACCACTGTGACCTGCCTGCAGCCCCTCAGCACACCCTGTCCCAGTGTGCTGGGTTTTTCTCCCACCGTCAACAAAATAAATACTCAAAACACCAGTGACACGGAGTGCTCAGCACCACTGGCCCGTGTGGCTCCCAGCTGCCGCATACAGGGAGCACTGTGACCCCTTTCCCCTCCATCCCCAAGCACTCTCCCTCCTTCCTTCCTTCCCTTCCTGCTCACTTTGTGAGGAACGCAGCAGAGATGATGGCTGGGGTCTTTCAGGGTGACACACGTGCCTGTGCATACAGGGACAGAAGAAGTGAAAGACATTCCTCATGCTGCAGGCCCCTCAGTGCATTAAAAAAAAAAGGGGGGGCTGGGGGATGATAACAACCTCCCCAGAAGCTATTTTTCACATTTCCTCTTCTGGTTAAAATATCAAAACAATTCCAACTCATTTATCAGATGAAAACTATTTTGTGTGTTGCCTTTCAGTCATTTTCCATTCAAAAGCATTTTCTGTTCTAAAACATCTTTCTTCTTTTTCTGGGATGCAATTACCAAATATTCTTGTCACAATTTTCCAGGATTAAATGTTATCTGGAAAACTTTAAAATTCCCATGCAACACCAATTGAGTTTTCAGCTCCCTCTGGAACTTCAGAAGATTGAATTACCAAAGCCAAGTGCTGCTCCACATACCAGCTTTTCCTTAAGTAAGACAGAACAGCCCAAAGGTGGCAATTGCTCCACCAAAATCACTAACTACTTTCACAACCAGTGACACACATGAGGATATACTTGAGATGCCACATTGATAAGACCAACAGAGACGCCTCTAAAGAGACGAACGGGCCACATCAGACAACTCAGGCAGTTTGACACGGCCGAGCTCCTCTTCCCCTTGGTGGCACTGGGCAGGGGTAGCATTTTTTGGAGAGCACGGCTGGCTCCAGAAGGACAATCGGCTGATGGCTAGAGCAGGCGGGAGAGCTGGAGGGTGAGCGGACACACCAAGGGGAGATGGTGTCCCCAGTCCCTGCCAGGCCTGGCAGGTAACTTAAGGTACAAAAGTCAGCTATTTTGCTATGTGTTATGGGTGAGGATATGAAAGACACAAAGAAAATTCTCTGTAGCATACAGCGGAGATCAGTCATTTCTTGGGATGGAACTGTCTAAGTGTTTATAATACTTCAAGTCAAAAGAAATATATTCACCATTTTACTTTTAAATTCTGATTAAAACTAATAGCACACTTCCCCCTCATAGTTTAGCATGAAAGGTTAGAAATCACCACAAGAGTAAAACTGCTATAACACATTTTAGCTGTTCAAGCTGAGAGAAATGAGACAGCAAAGGGAAAAGGAACATAGATTTTAAAACACCTTCTCTTTTCACAGTAGAAGTAAGTGTATACAAAGCATGTTGGTTAGCATCCTCTGAACTATCTTGATGAGCTAATTAACCAGGATAAAATCAAATCACTTCACTAGAATTAGTAGTGAACTCATTTTGGAAGTTTTATTCTCTTCCTTATGAACGTCTATGAGCGTTTCTGGACATGGAGAAAGTAAAGGTGCATGAACAGTGCCAATAAAAATCCCCAAAGGAAATTAATAGAATCCTTGGATTATAACTGCCACCTCACAAGCCCAGCATCTTGCTGTGATCACACTTTTTTGATTTCTCTATTAAGGCCTAACATCGGAGAAGACATCGTTCTTGGGGCAAACTGCCTAAAACGATGCCTTGCTCTAGCAGGAGGAGGCTGCAGGTCCGGCGAGGTGCTGTGTGGGTTTGCTCTCAACGCACGCCGCGCGGCAGAGCGGGTGCTAACAGCCGCACACTTTTATTCGAGCCCCGTTAGCCCAGGCTCGGCGCCCGGTCGGAAACAAATCTGCCTTTAATCATCGTAAACCGCTGCCGCCGGGATTGCCGGACGTGTGATGGTCACGCGCTCTCAACAGCATCCCGGTGCTCCTTGATCTCCTCCATGAGAGCAGCCGCCTTCGCAGGGCCGAGCCTGCGGCGAGGGCCCCACCGCGGCGGTTTGGAGCTGCTCTTATCGCCGCCTCAAAGCAGCGAGTGTTCGCAAGCCTCGCTTCCTGAGAGCGCGGAGCAGGAGGAGGCGGGAGAACCGGCTCGTGTCACGTTCTTCTCACTGCGGAAAATGATTTAAGAGGAAGCGCATTACACCTGCTTTCTCATGCACTACCCTGAGTTCAGGACTGGGAAGAGAAAAATGTGATTCCTGGCAGGTTTGAAGTATTTTGTATTGCACAGGGCCTTTGGTAGCGTAAAATTATAAACGGAAAAAAAAAAGCTGTTCAGCAGTTGGAATGAAAGATTTTTAAATCCCTCATTTCTCATCTAGCATCTCAGCAGCCCAAGGAACCACTTATATCACATGAGAAATATTGTACGAGTTGTTAACCTCACAGCTTCGCCAGGGATCTTTTTTGGGCTGATGCCCATAAATATTGTGGAGCAACACGCAGCCGGTGGAGCCAACACAGAGAGCAGGGTCTCTGCCTTGCCAAGGTTTCTTTTTGTGATACCCAAAGTCATTTGGAGCAGCCTGGTTTTCGCCCACCAAGCCTCTTTGTTGCCAGCAGAGAAAAGAGATGAAGAGGTGGCACCTTGAGCTTGGCATTTGCACTGCATGAGCATGAAGGAGATGGTACAGAAAACTGCAGGCCCTGCTTGTGTGGCACCGTGAGGTCATTGCAGTCCTGTGAGGAGCTGTGGAGGTTGTTTGCCCCTGACTTGTAATCTGTGGTTACATACAAGGCTAACCACAGCAGTACCTGCAAGAATGGCTTGGGCTGATCTACAACGTATCAGCTGGAGAAGGAAATGTCTCGACTCCTTTGCACAAGGAACTTGAAAAAATCTGTTTTGCTTCTCCTCTGTGACAGAAAAACAACCTCTGGTGTTAGCAGGAGTTTTAGGAAAAGTCTAAGAACAGCTTTCTTCCACTGAGACATTCTTATCCTCTAGGATGGATCATCCGTCATGTATACTTTACTGAATAGCTTGACCATCAGTTAATTATTTTGAATTAAAAAGAGTTGTCCTTCTGCTGACAAATTACCTTTATGTTGCATAGTGACACACATTTGCCTAGGCTCAAGTTCATATCAAAATATGAAACCACACCACAGGCCAAGAAACGGGAAGAAGAGCAGGAAGGGCAAACTTTCCAACCCCTGCTGAGTAGGCCCTCCGGGAAGAGGGAGGCTCATCCTTGAGGAGGTGACAAGTCAGGGCAGCAGCTGGTATGGGGACAACTGTATGCTCTGCTAGATCCAGCTTCGCCGGAGGTTGTTCCCATGTGGTGAAGAAGAGGAGGGAGAAACCCACATGGAGGGGGACCACCTACAGCAGAACTAGCAGAAGTGTCCCTCTGCCACAAGGCCACTCATGCCCATGCCAGGGCCATCTCATACAGCCCATGCTGAGAAGCGGATCTGCTAGGCTAGATACCCAACAAAGAAACAACACACAAGATGATCCAACCGAAAAGCTTATAGGCTTGAAGCTTATAGGGCAGGACTGCGGTCAATGTTTAGGCCGCCAAACACAGGCGCCAGTGGTCACCGGGAGCTTCAGATGTCGGCAGTCCCATGACTGTGGTTTTCAAAGGCCTCTGCCAAGTGTCAGGCCCTTTCCCACCCACATCCCACCGCATTTAGCTCTCTGTTTGGGCACCGCTCCAGCCCTGTGCTTTGTGCCTGTGCTCATCCCTATAAACTTGTGACAGTGGCAAGAACAAGTGGGAATGGGAGATGGTGCATTTGGCTGTGAACTCCAGCAATCTGCAATGCACAATGCCAAAAGCAGGGAAGTGTTAGAAATGGGCACCCTCCTGGGTTTTGGATCTTCAGATAATTACCCTTAACTGCATCTCTTGAGAGTCCTCATGGCTGGGAAGAAGGGATGGTTGTGCTGTGTGCGTTGTTTTTCTAGCTACATTTGAGACCCCTAACCATTTCCCTGGAAAATTATTGCTAGCATCTAGTGTTGCAGCGCTGGACAATAGCCCTGTGAGCTGCTTCAGGGAAGGATGAAAAAAACACCCACAACGCAGTTTGGGAACTGCCTTATGGCAGGGATGCGTCTTCCTAAGCCAAGGGGGCGACGGAGTGGTTTTACCCTGCAGCGTGAGACTAGATGTTTCTTCTAGTTTTCTATCCTGCCTAATGTCACAGTAGATATTTATGATGCACATCCTCCATGAACTTTATAAGAGACTGAAAGTAAGCAAGAGATTCCTCAAAGCAAAGCTGATCAAATATTTTCCTACTTCCCAGAGCAGTTTTGTGCAGACTTGTGCAGTTGGCAATGAGGTTCCAGGTCATTTCCTATTTTGGGTACCATCTGCTGCAGTGGGAAATAACAACCAAATGTGTTTTACAAATATCACATGAATATGGTTCATTTTGTCTAATAATATCCAAATCCTCTCAGCCAGCTAAACATAAACTCAACTCGAAGAGACCATTCAAGCATCAGGAGAGCTCCAGAAAGAACTCCATCACTTACAATCAGACCCATGCACTACAATGTTTTTGCAATATATTTTATCTTTTTTTTACCACAAATACAGAAAGGCTTCGCAGTGCTACTGTGGCAGACAGGTATAAGTCTATACCGACCTGCACTGATAGCCTTCCTGTGAACACTTTGGGCATCTTCTTCAGTATGTCCCCAGCAGTGTTTTCCACAACCAGACTGAGGGCAGTTATGTGACCTGCGATGCCAGTTGACCATGTCTTCCGCACTGCTCTACAAGGAGTGCCAGGATGGGGCATCTGACCAGGACAGTGGGCAACACAACGAAGCGGGGAGAGGTTGTAAGGGTGGTGATGGGCTGCAAGGAAGGCTCCACAGGGGAGACTGAGCCTGAAGCTGTGCCAGGAGACTGCTCTGATACTGCCAACAATGGGTAATTTTGGCTGGAAGGAAAAAAATGTCCTCCTGGCAAAGAAATAGTTGCCTTACTTTTAACTACTGACAGCAGCACATTAATGTACCTTCCATTTTGGGTTTTGTTTGTTTGTTTGTTTTTCTACAACTGTAATTAATTGACTCTTTTGTAAAATCCTAGATCATGAATAATATAATGTTGTAAATAAAACCAGGCTTAACACAATGCCTGTGCCATTCCATTAAGGGCCTTACTGAAGCATTACATTTTGTTTAGAGATGGTCTCCATTGATGAAGCAATACTTGCATGCAAAGCAAAATATCATCTGGTCATTTAGCAGATAGATAGGATTTTGCACGTTATGGTAGGAAGATCCAGTTGAAATTAGACAATACCTCTCTCTCCTCTGCTTCTTTTCTTAACCCATATTTGTCCATGATTCAGTTCATGATTCACTCAAAGCAGATGATTTAGGTTTTTTTTTTTTAAACATATTCCATCATTTTCTATTATTCAAATTCATATGGCTAATAACTGCATAAATCATTCAGGTGGATAACAACTGCACAGATCACCAATTTTTTTCCATCTCTTTATTTATTTATTTTGCCTTTTGTCTCCCAGGATTTTCTTTCTTAAGCCAGTTTTGTCAGGATTTCTTTGTCTCTTTCTAGCTTTTCAGAAGCCAGAGCTCCTGGCAAAGCCTCACATTCCCACAGCCTTAGGTGTCTTACTGAGGCCTTTGCTGAGCTTTCAGGGAACCAGGCAGAGACTGAACAAGGATTCAGAAGGAGGCACTGATTGGCATGGGAGCCAAGGGAGTAGCCAGGCTCTGCAGTGAGTTGCTCAAAGAAGAGCCAGTGAAAGAGGTTCCTTCCCACCTCCCACCCAAAACATCCAACGTCCTTCCCAGGTGCTGACCTCTTTTACCTGCCATACTCCGATTCTCTTTTTGTGGCTCTTATCTCTGCTATGCACGCCATGACCAACCATACTTTCCGAGGTGTTTCCTTCTCCTTTTCCATCATTAGTTCCTGTTTAGAAACAGATTTTAAGTAGCCTCTCACTAACCAGACTGCCCACTTCTTTCTTGCATTTTCCTCTCTAGTGCAGCGTTGCCTTGTTTTCATTTCATTGAGTTGCTTACTCTTAGAACTAGATCATCTTCCCTCTTTTAGTTGCAGGCATTACTTCATCTAATTGCAACACCCCAAATGAGGATTTAAGCATAATCCACAGTGCAAGTGGGATTTAGTAGAATGTAGTATATGTACAATGCCTATTACACTTAGTCATAACTCTGCTTTCAAGTCCTAAATTGCCTCCTACCTCAGGCCTGTATATAGTGAAAATAAACTTGGTGTATAGGTGAGCAGTCAACTAGAAGATAGCTTAACCATGAGTATGCCAAAGCTTAAGCATTTTACCCATTGCTTAGAAAAGGTAGCTGGCAAAATCAAGAAGGAGATCTCAGAATGCAATAAAGAAATCAGCCAGAGCAACGCAACCTGGTTTGCAAATTCCTTCCTCCTGCATCCTCCCTTGGTGGCATTGGCAATACACACTGCTTGCTGGTGAGCAATGTCACTTGAAGCACAGCGGATGTGGCAAATACAAAGAGGCTTTGCAGCATGATGACTTAGGTGAGATTTTTTGCGTGTGAATTACCCCAGTTGTGGCCCATGTGGATTTGCTGCATGCCCTCCCTGCTTGCACGCAAGGCTCTGCTGTGGTTAAACTGCTCCTGCCTCCCTCCCTTGCATGGGCCCTGACGCAGAGCCCTTACCAAAGGGGGTGGCTAAGGGTAATAAATGTATAATAAATTTGGGTAATAAATTCCTAGACCTGCCAATAGGCCCCTCTCTCCAAAACTGGTCTCAAGGAAGGTCCATGGA
>NW_010577537.1:0-12513 GCF_000705375.1 Tinamus guttatus | reverse complement strand
CTTTTGGGATGGCAGATGGCTCGTGCCCTCAGCACCGGTAAAGAAAGCTGGTGTGGACAAGGCTGAAAATGTGTATCTTCACCAAGCCTGGTCTTTTCTGGTACTGAAGTAGACTGAAGCAGTCAGTTCGGAGGTGGTAACTTTTGAAAATCTCACGCAGGGTATCTGCAACACCCCAAAACTTTAAGCAGGTGAGCTAACCAGCAGCAACCTGATCCTGATTTCTGCATTTGGATTTTCCCATCCTTTAGGAGAAGAGTCACAGGAGCCACATTTTTACCTTATTTTTATCTTTATTTAAGGATTGGGATATCTGTTTTTATCCTTAGATATATGCTTAGATGGTTCCCCTTTGGGTGACCACGTTTTCCATTGTTCATTACTTTTCAGATCACTAGGTTATCAGATATTTTTCAGGCTATATTAGATCACAATTTACAGCTTGCGAAATGGGCACATACTTCAAAAATATACATAGCATGTCATCGTACCAGGCAAAGAAGTCAAATCAACATTTTAAAAAGAGATCTGACAGACAACATGTGCATTTGTGTGTGTGTGTTCCCTGGGCACACAATTTGTCCTTTTTAGCAGACTATGATGCTAATTGCTGTGCACTGAATTCTGTAAACATGGACTTTGCATATGGATTTTCCCCTCCTGAGTACAAGACCATTTAGGCTGAATGTCTTTTTAAAGAAAAATTAGATGCTTGTGGAAGGTTTACAGTAATTCACTTTCAATTTAGAGCTGTTTTTTGAACAAGAGCAAATAGATGAACATCTGTTGCCCTGAAAATTATACAAAATGTAGTCACCATGCAAAAATCAAACATCTCTGAAAATGATTATTTTGGCTACATAATCAAGCAAGCAATTATTGCATTATCTACAAAGTACGATCATACATTATTAATATATTTTCAGAGAAAAAGGTTTTCGTAAGCGCAGTTTTTCTGGTGGTTATGATACTCAAGCCCCAAACGTATTTCTAACCGATCAAAAATACTTCACAGCTCTTCATCTCCCAGTTTAAGATTCAGTTCGTCTGGGCATGGTAGACAGTGAGGAAGGAGCAGGAAGAACCGAAGGATACGGACATTTGTGTAAGTGATTACAGACATCCTTCCTATGTGTCATGCATATCCCAAGCTAGAGAGCCAATTTTCCAGTGGAAGAGGATTTAATGAATGCAAACAGTACAGTGTGCTGTGCTATATACAGTACATTGTATTCACAAGTTCAGATATACAACTGGGCAAGCATATTTCACCGAGCACCCGAGCTTCATGTGATACAAAAAGAATGGGGGAAATTAAACCCATTCTAAGATGTTTTCAAAGATGTGAATTAGGTTGTGAAGTCACCGCAGTCCAGAACATCAAAGGTCAGTAGGTGCTTCATTTGGGCTCTATTCCCAGTTTTGAAAATATCTTAAAATGGATTTAATTTCAGTCAACTTCATCTGACTGGATCTCCGCTAAACCCCAGTTCTTTCTGCTGCCAATAGAGACTGTTTCACCTGTTTGAGACACTTCTCCTGTGACAGCATGAATCACTGGAGCCTACAAAGCCACCATTCATATTGCCAAAGCTACGGGACATAAGTCCTTTAATCATTAAGAGTTTAAGGGAGTCTAGAAATGGAAAGCAGGTTTTCAAAATTTGGGGAAATGTATGTTACCTTGGTCCTAATGCAAACAAACTGGTTAGTCCCTGATGCCACAAACTAGAATAAAGATTCACAGCACTAGTCCCAGGGTCTCTCCAGGTCCTGCTGGACTTCCTTTTCTTAAAAATGCTTAAAAGCATATCCTAAAATATTATCAGGAAATGCTTGGGCTTTACAGACACACAGCCCAGACCACCTGGGGACTCATTAATGAAGATTGCTTTAAAGAGAAACTTTAAAAAAAATCTAAAAAAAAAGAGCTGGGGAAGAACTGCCCCAAATTTCCACCAGTGCCAGAATGTCTACTAGAAAAAAATTAATGTGTGAGTGTGCGCGTGCATGTGCGAAAACGTTGGCAGGCAGGCATCACAATAATTAGTTACACAAATTACCACTAATGTGTGGCACTGCAAATGCCATGGGATGAACTCATGCTTGGCATAAGGAGACGTAATTAATCCTAAACGCACCCTTGCGATATAGGCAAGCACCATGGCAGCAGTTGCACAGACAGCGAGGCGGACACAGCGAGGTGGTGCTTTGCCCTAGGCAATCCCGCTCAATCCCACAGGATTGACCAGCATAATTTATACTGGAGCATGATGCTAAACGCTGCAGATTAGACTTCTGGTAACACCGCAGCAATATCTCGTAAGGAGACACATTGGGTAGGGATTTGGGGAAGCTGATTGCTTAGCTGGGAAATTCAGAAAGCAAGTTCAGTTGTGCATGGGTTTATCTGGAAAAAACTTTAAATAAAGCGGACAATAATGTAACACATGTTCTGATACGCATGTCTTCATGAGGGAAACTTGCTCTTCAGTAATGGAAACTTTCTAAGTGTCTTTTCCCTTTGAAAAATCACACTTTTTGTATATAAACCTGGCTCAGTTTACAAGGTCTTCTATAAAACAGCTCCAGATAGAAAGAGAGGCTTTTCCTCAGGGCTTTGAACATTTGGATGTGAGCTAAAAAAAGAGAGATGGGGCCATTCGGTTCCTTCTGATAATTATTACAGTTGTAAAGAAGAAGAAATCCAAAGAGAGCAAAAAGAAGGGCTGGTTGGATATCTGGTGAGAACATGTTCAAAGCTCTCAAGCTGGAGAAAAATGAACTACTATTGATTCCTTATACCAAAAAAAAAGAGAGAAACCCCACCAAATACCTAAAATGATGTCTTGGATTCCTGTCAATTGATTTGCCATGTATACATGTGTACATACGTGTGGCCTAGCTGGACATATACAGCTGCTCTGGCTCTATTCTTCTGGGTCTCATAAAAACGTAATGAGTACCCTGATACTATTCCAGAGCTAGGCTATTTGTTAAAGTACATCTGCACATCCTTGCCTTGCTGAGCCCAACAAATGCCAAGTTAGTGGGACAAATATAAGCCAGGGCTATTTGTCTAAGGTAAATATATGTATTTCCCTAAGGCAGTGCATATTCCAGCAAAGAGGAGAGCCTGGCCCTCATTCGCTGCACCAGAGGATGAGTGGTACAGTACAGCTGATGGCTGTGAAGCCCGAACCCATTCCCAAAACAGGGCAGTTTCATCCCTGCTGTGTGCCCAGTCAAAGAACAACCCCATACATGCACAGCTCACGCATGCACAGCAAGGCAATCTCATAAAGTCATGTCTTCAAAGATGTGTTATCCAAGGCACTGGGAGACTTAAACCATCTGCCATATGTTTAGCATATAAAAGTCTCAACACATCACAAGTTACAGCTGGACAGACAGATTGCATGATGGAGGAATTTCCTCTGCAGTGATCTGCAAAGCCCACAAGATATCTGCACTCCCTATATATTTTCACTCAGCACAAATAATTTTAAACAGCAATCATAATAATCTGCTAGGACGTGGAACCTAACTTTCTTGGCTAAGAAAGATGTTTGGGAACAAACAAGATCAAACAATCTAAATTGTCTGGAATTTAAACAATACTTTTGGTGTATGTCTGCAAAGTTAGGATGTCTTGTGGAAAAAAATGATATGTTATTACAAAACAAAAACACAAAGATCCTGAATTATGGCTACATAATCTTGTCTCAATTACACAGGAAAAAATACTTTTTTTTCCTACTCATGGTTCAGCTTTCAATGGTAAGAACTAAATAATTTATAATTAAACTTTTTTTTTTTTTTTTTTTTTTTTTTTGCAAACTACTGGTTTCTTTTTGCTGAGAACAGTTTCTGTGAGCATTTTGAAGACCTCAGAGACAGTCTTTGAAAATTTTCTTAACTTTGAAACCACAGAAACAGGATAGTTTTGTGCTTTGAATCCAGGGATATTACTAAAAAAGGTCTCTCAAAAAATTAAGGAAGAGCCATATCAAGACACAATTCATTGTAAGGGCCTCATAAGGGTGTTCCCTTCTTTTGAACAACACACCAGTCTTTATATAAAGAACAGGGCAAGTTTTGAATTAGGCATCAGAGAAATCTTAGGATCTGAAAAAGTTAGGCAAATCTAAGACTATCGAAACACTCTAAAATAAAATGTTATAATTCATAGTAGATAAGCTGCTAAACTAAACCCAGGCGTGGTACAACTGAGCAAAGCCTGCTTCTAAAAAGGCCCTTCCCTTTGCTCTGCGTCTGCAGCTCAGTCCAGCCTCAGGAGACCCGGAAGATCCCGAGCTGGGAATCACCAAGACCTGGCTCTAGCAGATTAGCGTGAAAAGCACGTGCTGGAGCTTATTGCAAATGCCATCTGCCAGGCTACCCCTGTAAAACAGTTCCTGCCAAGGCTTTGCGTGTATGACCCATCCTGCCTTGAGCAACTCCTGCAGTAAACGGGAGGCCAGCGCAGAATCCAAGGAGAGTGGTGGCACCATCCCCCTCCACCTCCAAGTTGCAGCCAAACGGGGAGAGCTGCTCAAGGGGCATTGCTGTCCCTCTCTGAGCTCCCGATCAAGCATCAAGGAGCCCCTGATTTTAAGCACGAAGGATGCTTAAAATGTTGGGGTTTTGTCTGTACTCAGAAAAAAATAGGGCACAAACAGTGGCAGAATTGTCTTCAGAAATCATCGATGGCAAAATAAATTATAGGCATTGCTGCTCTTAGGGAGGCAGTGGCTATCCCTTCCATAAGGGAAAAATGAATATATAAAAAATACACATTTGACACACAGAACTGCAAATGGTTTCCAGCTAAGAAGCCTAGAGAAAATAAAACACAGGAGCTCAGCTTTGTCTTCTCAAATTTGCACGCTGCCTCTGAGGACTGTGTGGCTGTGGCGCAGCGTGTGCTCACACCGTTTCCACGCATGCGCGTGGGCAAGAGCGGGAGCAAGCAAAGAGAAACCCCTCGCCCAGGACTCTCCAGCGGTTTCAGTTTAGCCCCGGCCCAAAGCATTGCAAAATGTGGCTGGTTTGTTGTAGGTTTCCCCCCCGCACAGAGGAAGCCGAGGGCCGCGGCAGGCCGGGTGGCACGGGCCGCTGGCCCCGCGAGCTGCAGATGCTCAGGAAGCTGAGGGGCTGGTGTGGCAGGCGCCCCGGGGGGGAGAGCCCAACACTCTGCCCCGTAGAGCTTATCTAAGGTAGCGGCGGCTTCCTCGCAGGCCGCCGGGCATGTGGCAACCTGCTGCTGCCCTGTTGCGCAACGCACCCTTGCACAAGAGGAGCCGAGGAGAGGAGAAAAATAATCCCCAGCGAGCAACTGCCACCGCCGGGGCTGACAATCTGAACCCTGACGGTGATAAAGGGGGAAAAACAACCCACCGGGGAGATATGTTTCACTACATGGGTCCCGGCTGATCTAAATGCCACCCAACTCTTTGCAGCCAAAGCACAGGCCCTTCGTCATTCAAGTTGAAGTTGAGGGAGCACAAACATTGGTCTCGTTTAGAAGTCATTCAGCCTAATTAGTGACTTGCTGCTCTTTGGGGACCAGCATTTCACTAAGGATGGGCCTTCTTTCATGGGCTTCATTTGTGCGGTTTGGCCTTGGTCCCGTGCACTCTGAAGGGCTTCTCCCGAGTACTCAGGCAACGAGGCCACCACGATGCTGGGCCAGTTGATGGTGAAAGTATTTCCCTGAGGGCAAGCAAGCTGCTGAGGGTAATACCTGCTGGGTCAGGTAAGCATGGCTTCATCCAAGTGGGACACACGAGCACTACCCTGCAGCCAGATAAATCACACTTGAGCTTCAAGCTGGTCTTACGCATCATATCCAAAAGGTGCCCAAAGGGTTGCCAACATCTGTCTGGCTGTAGCATGTGTCACCTGATGCTCAGGCAGTGCACCAGCATTTTGGGACCTCCTTCACTTTTTGGGGGGTTGATGGCAGAGCTCCATGGAAAATTTCTCCCTGATGTTACCCTGCCTCAGGAAGCATTGCCCTCGACGGGCAGGCAGAGCATGGTTCCCTGGTTATCCTAAGGTAGCATCCAAGCATATAAAGAAAACATTCTGTTATTATTCATCATCCATAATGACATTACATTAAGTCAGGGCCTGCTGTTAACTCTTCAGTGGCTGGCCCCAGGCTTTCCTGGCATGTGCTTCAGGCTAATGCAAAATGTATTATGCTTTTTATGGCAAAATCCCACCAATTGCACCAAGAGGTTAATTAAGCTACAGAGAAGAAAATAAAGAGGCTTTTAAAATGAATTATTCAGGAGATCATTAAAAATCAGGCACACGTAAGACGCGTGATACTTAGAAATCCAAATGTAAACACAGATTCAAGGCTAAATGTGACATTAGGAAAAAATAAGAGCTCTCTGTCTATAAGATCTCCTATCTATTGTTAAACAACATTGGTAGCTGCCTGCCTATAAGAACAGTTTTTAGCCATGAACATTTTTGGTGAGGAGAACTAAGGAGGAGGCTTTAGGTGAGCAGTATCAAAATGCAGAGAGCTCCCAGCTGTGACAGTCAGATCCCCCTTTTTGTGGATCTCAGTGATTTTCCCTGCTCATCCCTCAGTTGTGCAGACTCAAATGCTCATGCAGCCCATCAGTGCCAGAACAGGAGATGGTCGGACTGCTGTCCAGTCTACAAAAACAAAATATCTAAAAGCACGGATTTCATGGCAAAGGCAAAAAAGCAGCTGCATCCCTGACGAGCTAGCCTAGCCCCCAGTTAGACTCCACCGCATGTTAATCACCTTCAAGGCCTCCAGATGTATAAAAAGTCTCAAACACAGACGCTTTTTCTCTGAGAAGAGTTTCCTAGACGGATGCTGGGGAGATCAGCAGATTCCCGAAGACTGGCCCTTGTGGTATTTTCTGAATACTGAATGCTTTATTTGTCTCATCCTGCAAAGCTACAGTGCTGCCATTGGGGCTGACAGCTGCACAACTACCATTATAAGTTCCTTACTTTGAAGGAGGAGCAAATTCCTGAATTAATATGAACTTCCTGGGCCTGAGTCTCATGTAAAGCAAATCTTCACTAAGGCAGAGAAAAATGAGGTTATACTAGGCATAAATTATACCTGTGCGCCATTCGCGATCCCTTTATGCAGCCAGAGAGGTTTGAAAATGTACATGAACTTCAGCCTAGATTACACCTATCTGAGTCAAGCAGAAGGACTGCAATGATAAAACATGGTGTCTATATCTGTCTCTGAGACCCTTTGTCCTGCACTGTCTTGAGACGTATTTTTTTTCTTTGAGTTTGTAGGTAATTTTGAAGTTCTGATAGAGGAGGAGAAGGGTTCCTAGTGTATCTCTGTCCTGGGGCCAGGCTCTGCAAGCCTTCTCTCTCCACATTTCCTAAAAGAGTCTGACAATCCAGTCTCCTGCATGCAATTTCTTTTCATTATAATCCATCTGAAAACAATTACTTCTCTACCTTAGAAGTGCTTCCCTTCCATTCCCATAGAGAAATGTCTACCGTGAAGATGAAAAGATGTTACTTTGTCCAAGTGAGCTCAGATATTTGAAAATAAACACTGCACAATGTTTACTTAAATTCTTCTGAACAGACTGATTGATGTTTTGGACTTCAGCTTGAAGGGCAGTTAAGGAGACAACCAGGTTAGGAGATCTCCAGGAATACTGTGAACTCTTGTCCCCACACAGCAGTTCAAAACGACAAATACTTTGCATGTTCAGGCATCTATGTGGAGTTTCTGCTATCTGTCTTGAGGGAGGTGTTCCTGCAAAGTCTGCTGCTGTCATGAGGTGTTTGCTGTGATCCGCCCTCTAGAACGACACAATGCAGGTGCTTCCTCGCAAAGGATCTGCCCTGAGCAAAGAGACGGAGCAAAAAGTTTCTGGGAGAAACTTGGATCCAATCCTCTCAGTGTTGGGCAATTTCTCAGATAGGACTTTTTAGGGTCAAGCCATCTCTGATTATAATAAAGCATTTTGTGATATTTCACTAAATCCATACTCTACAGGAGAATAATTAGTTACTTTTAGGGAAAATCCTGCTTCTCAGTCATCCAAAGGCCATAATCTCATTTTGAAAAGTCTTCCTTTCTGGTTAGTTTTTCTAGGTTCCTCTGTATTTGCAAGACAAACCTCGTGCTCAAAATTGTCTCGTGCCCAATCAATGCTACGCTGCAAGGACCAACAGCTGTGGGATGGGCTGCTGTGCAGGCAATAAAAGACAGCCTGGAGGAAGAGATGATATCCATGCTGCATATACATGCGTGACATATACATGCTTGTATAAGTAATGCATGACTGGGAGGATCTCAAGGTGCTCGTACTCATTTTTAGTGGGCAGCAGCTGCTGGGTGCCCCTGTCCTACCTGTAACAACCACCCCTGCCCTGCCTTTATATTAAGAAAGCAGCCCGTGGTTTTATTTTTTTAAGGGCACAGTCACTCATATTCTCTGCTATCATGGCTCTAAATGCAGATTTCTCATAAATGTACAGAATCTATTTTGCTCTTTACTCCGAAAGAAAAAAAAAAAAAGAAAGTGACACAACACGTGCTGTTCGCACCAGGGTTTGTTTCTAAGGAAAAGACAGGGGACATGTGCCAGGACAAGGTGTCACCACTGAAATAACTTTTCTGAGTATTTAAATGAAGCTGGTGGCAAGTCAGCTCTCTGCTCACTCTTGGCATGGAGCTGTCCTCCTTGGTAGCTTCCTATCCTCTGCTCACGATTTCTCTAAGCTCATTTCTTCTCACAGGATGGCCTGAGTCACAGTCGCATTATTTCTTCTGTTGAGTCTTAAAATCTTAGAAAGAAATCTTAGGAAGGAAAAAAAAAGATAGATAAAAAAGGCATTTTATCTATGCCTTTTCACTAGTGTCTACTTTTTGCCACAGGGTAGTACTTAGTTAAAGCTTTTATGTGTTCTTACACCATTGACTTTTGCAATGGCTGTGGGGAAGACAGAGTGGGATGAAGGAAGAGTCAGAGCTGTGTCCCCAAAAACCTGCCTTGCTCCCTCCTCCTTGTGGAAAGGCAACCGGCCTGATTTAGATTCAGGGGAGACGTCTCTCTCCCACTCTGCAATGTGTGGGTTGCCCGGTGTCATCCTGAAGTACTGGCTTGGCTCCTGGCTCTCCCAAGGCCATTCTGCAAGAAAAGTGTGTCTTGGTATATCGGGGGACATAATATCAGGATGTGCATTTTCAGTAGTGATGATTTGGTCAAGTCAGTATAAAGTATGAAAGCTGGGTGCATCAGGCTGCTCTCGCCAACACCTGTGGGAAACAGCAAGTTCTGGGGGGCTCTTGAGGCAGGAAAAACCTGGGGACTCATCGAATCCACTCCCCAGCACAGCAGCGGCAATCCTTTCCTGGCAGGCATTTTCCAACCTGTTCTTAAAACTCTCCAGGATGCAGTTTCCTCAGCCTCCCACTAATCTGCTGCAATGCTTGACTCACTGCACTGGGAAAGATTAGGGGATAAAGTCTAACCTGGGTTTTCTTTGCTGACATTTCTTGTCCTAATTGCAAGGCACTTGGAAAATTGTTTTCTTATGGGGCTTCTTGCACCCGTCTTTTATTTGGTATTTGTTCACCATCTAACTAAGCCGAGCAGAGTCCTCCACAAAGGAAAGCAGTTAATAACTGACTAAAATGGTAGTATTTAAATATTAGTAAAATAGTAAATAATGAAAAAAGTAGATAGTAGTAGATAGTAAAATGCTATTCTTAACATCCCCCAAAACTGCTGTAGGCTTTAACTGTAATTTAGAGAATAAAACCAAGTTTTGCAATTTAGAAGAGTGAATAAAAAACATCTTACAACATAAGGACCACGTGTTAATTGGTAATAATTACATTATAATTACATTACAGGACCATCAAGCCCAGAAGTCTTCACTATAAATTCGGATTTTGAAACCTAAGGATGGTTTCAAAATAAGAAATAAAAACAACACCTTTGTCCTTTTATTACTCCAGAGATTTTTGAAGTCTCCACATCGTGTTTCTAAGTGTTTTTTCCCTGTCTTGAGATCCAGAACCAAATCATATTTTATGAAAAATAAATTTGAAAAAAACCTTTTTTTTCTCAGAAACTGTAGCTCTAAGAAAATTCAAAACAACTCAGCCATGTATGAGGACATTCACAATAAAGTCTTAAAGGGTTATAACACTTCTGACAGTGGATGTCTGCTCTGCAGAATGCTAAAATGAAATGTTTTTTAGTAGCTAGCTACTGACTGGCTCCCATAGCTCGGGTACCCTTGCAATGGGAGCATCAGTGCAGTTATACCCTCCCACATTTCTGCCTTGCACTCTGCTGGAGCACAGCTTGCAGTCACAAAATGCACAAAATGAAGCCCCTGGGCTGTCTGCTGTGCCCAAACCCCCCAAGAAGGTGATGATAGTTGACAGTCAGCAGGAGCTACGAGAAAATTACAGTATCTTAATACAAATGTTAATGCATGTTGTAATTACCATAAAACTTTGCGAATAACACAGGGAATATTTCAGTATATCTTTGAAAAAAGGCTCAGGTAGGAAGCATTAGTGCTTTTTTCATCTGGTTCTCCTCCTCCTGCTCTTTCCTTCTGTTAATACCACGGATATTAAATACAAGATCTTAATATAATATTTACATTCCTGGTCTTTAGCAGAGAAATCCAAACTTTCCCAGACCCCGAGTTTCTTTCAGCAAAGCAGCTCTCAGTCACTGTGATGGGGCTCACATGCCTTGCTCCGGTACTAGACATCCTCACAATACAATGTGGGGGGTCATAGGAAGTCCCTAAGGAAAACTGCGGGAATTTGGGGGAAGGCTAAGAGCTGGAAGGAGATCGGAGGGCCTTGCAGACAATTTCTTGAGCAAGCAGAGGTGGCATTTAATGCCACACAGGGCAAGGGAGCTCATGCTGGGCTTCTGCTTGCGCAGTTTATCTCATTTGGGTCCTCCTGGGATGAAAACGGAGCCGAGCCTGTGGAGGACCGAGGTCAGGCTTCCGCTTGTCACAAGACTGGGTGCCTGCTGATGCTGGATGGCCTGGGGCAGACATGGGGAAAAATACTCGCTTCTCATGAGCGGAGTGTCACGAATCCCTGCACATCCCTGCCAGCAAGAGGAGGCTGGGGAGCTTGTGAGCCTGTGGTCGCCTGTGAAGCAGAAGCTGCAGCAGAGCTGTGCAGCAGTGCGAAGCCCTGTCCTGCACGTTCTTTTTTGGTGCCACTTTTAGCTAAAAGAGCAGGAGACACAGTAGCAGGAGGATAGACCAAGTGGCTCTTCTCTGCTTGGGCCTGGGCCAGGAGAAGTGCTGGTGAAGACGTTGTGTGCCCCATGAGGCTATAGAGCATCTTCTAGCCCGTCCTGTCCTCTTTGGAACATGCTCTAGCTCTGGCAATATTTATGAATCCTTGCTTTAAAAATAGCCAGTTTCCTTCCTGACTGGGACACGTTTATTGGCCATCCTGTACGTTGTACCTTTGGTTTCTCTAGTCACGTTCTCATTGAGTCAATGTGTATGTGTGTGGGGTGTCAGGGCGATCCCTTCCAGAGCGAGCTGGCTCGCTCGTCTGTGGGTACACTTGCTCATATGTCAATACACTCACTGGCGTGTGAATAATACTTGTTCACATAAATAAAAGGCTGTTCCTAAATGTC
Source organism: Tinamus guttatus (assembly GCF_000705375.1). The sequence continues at coordinate 838 of NW_010577537.1, read as the reverse complement.
TGTACAAATAAACAGTTACATGAAAGCCGATGAAAGGGATGCAGGGAGTAGTGACTCATTGGGAAAACAAGTTGCCATCAATCACCCAACTCCATCCACCCCAATGCTTTAAAAATGTAAGTGCCAATGTGCAGTAGCGCTGTATGACACAGCTTTCTGTCACATGCTGCAGCAACAGAGTCTTCTAAGCACTGTGTACTGGCCCTGCTTTAAAAATGTAAGTGCCAATGTGCACAGTAGCACTGCATGACACAGCTTTCTGTCACACGCTGCAGCAGCAGAGTCTTCCAAGCACTGTGTACTGGCCCCGGCTTAGTGGTGTTCATGGAGCACATGTAGAGAATGAGCAGTAAGTCCTGGTGTCAATAGGATACCAACATCCTACACTTTCAGCCCCTCCTGGTCATGGGAGGACACAGGGTGTCTGTGCCAGTGGGAGCCTTGGATTTATGGACAAATTAAGTGCAGGCACAGCAGGATTTAGGTTCAGCATGTGTCTAGTCTCTGTCCTTCTCCCACGCAGTCTCCAGACCAGCTTAAAGTAGAGTAGCCCGAGGACGGCCCTTGGGTATGTGGGTACTGTAACTGCTCGGGGTCACCAGCGTGCTTGAGCCTTGGTGCAAAGTTGGGGAAGTGCCAGAGACGCCCTGGCCTCCCACAGTCAGCACAGCTTCATGCTTCCTTTTGACTGTAGGACTTGCTCAGCCTCAGTGTGCAGAAAAGCATAATTTTAATTTCCCATATAGTGCTGTCAGTCAGAGATGGTTATGAAACCTACCAGTTTTGACTTCTCGGTGCTGCAGCTGCTGTGCACTCTTTTACCCCCAGATAAAGTATG
>NW_010577536.1:100705-127530 GCF_000705375.1 Tinamus guttatus | reverse complement strand
CAGCAGAAATGTATATTCAAAAGATGCAATGACCCTTATCCTTGCGTACAGCTAGAATTTAACAAGACCAACAGCAAATGAATGGATGTCACTCATAAAAGTTTCTTTGAGATATGATACTAATATGAAGAAGGGAAATGAGGGAAGAGATCTTTGGAGCTATATTTTGACACTTTTGCTGAGGATTTTTAAAGTTATTCTTGTGCATTTAATTCTTACTGAGTTCATTGGTTTTAATTATTGAGTTGCTTTGGGCAACAGACCTTTTGTCTTCTTCCAAGGTTCTGCAGCGTCTAAGGAATCAGAAGCTCAATGACTATACTCAGGACAGTGAAATATTCAAAATAATAATAAGGGAAGAATAAACACATTGTGTTTATATCCGTGCAAGCTACCTATGTATATGGGCCATTCACTTATAAAAATATTTTGTGAGTCTTAATGTTAAAAATGGTAATTTTGTTATATGTTACATGTTTGAAACCAGATAAGCTCAGGAAAAAAAAATATATTACATATGTAAGAGTGCTTTTCTATTGCTGTTACCCGCTAACACCTCCGAAGAATATAATGCAACAGATTTGGCAGCACCGTACCATCTACCTAGAAAATAAAACTGAATAGATGTTTACAGTCTGATTAAAAAAGAAATGATTTTTTCAGTCCATGCTATGCAGTTTTCACAGTATGATAATATCCTAAATCATCTTCAATATAATTTGCAACAGTATGATGGGTATTTGATTAGAAACAAAGCTATGAGCATCATTATGAAACCAAACCTTTGTGGGACAGCAAATACCATCGTGTCTATTCTTTTTTCTTTCTTTCTTTTTCTACTTGATGTGTTTTGTTCTTTTCTTACTCCTTTTGTATTATTTTGTTTAGGCTGTACATCACTGAAAGATCTGAAGTTTATTGTCATACGAGGTATAATTGCCCAGGTACGTGAATGACAGGGTAAAGCTCTATTTGGTTATATGTTTTCAAAATCAGTCAATATTTTAAAACATCATTCAGAACTGTTCCAATCTGTTTGCTAGTGCCAAGCATTCCTGAGGAATAGGTTGGTGTATCTGTTACGGGATCCACTTCCATAACCGCTGGTGCGCACTTCTTTCACAGACTGAAAGACTCACTGCAATTGATTTTGAAGTCCCACTTCCACTGGTAGAATGTTGATGAAATGAAGTACCAAGTATAATAGTACCAAGTATAATCAGTAGCTACTTCTCACTGGGAACAACTGAGGGTAAATTCTCAGTCAAGTGTGAGATTTTGATGTGCATATATCATTCCAGTTACTTGCAGTACTGTGGCAGAAATTCTACTTTGATGCCTTGAGACTACTTACTGCTTGGCATCAAAATTGTGTTAACAGAAGCATTACTTTGAATTTGTTTAATTTAACAGAAACATTACTTGAAATATGACTTTGTAATAATGTCTTTTCTCTAACTACAGAATAAAACCAAGCACAACTACATCAGAAAAATATAGATTCAAGCACTCATTGCTACACGTATCTGACAAAATAAGTCAGGTTACTTAAGTGTAGGATTTGATATTAACCATTTTGAACATAGCCATATCTTTCTCATCACATTTTTTTCTCTCTCTCTGTCTCTCTGCTCCTCATATCATTTCTGCCAATCATGCACAGTTAATATAAATTCAGCAAGCTGCTAGACATCAAAAGAGCAAACTTTAAGCAGTGCCTTTCTCATTGCTATATACCTGTATTTCAGGGCAATCCAATAGAAAATTTGGCCAGTGTTGCCATGTATTTGAAGACCAAATGCCATACTCAGTCCTCAGCCTGAATTTGAAGTTGAATATGAAATAAAATTAAATTTAGGTACAAAACCTTATCTCCACAATTCTTTTATTAGCTCTTGAACATTGAGATCAAGTGCTAGGAAAAACTTCATTCATTTTTTTTTTTTAGAGATGTTTTTAAAGTGTTAGCCATGATAAATAAAATATTAACAATCTCCTCTTATCCTCTTTGTTGAAATATTTATGGCTAATCTTACTTTTAGTGAACTGCAATGAAAATTTAATTATCTTTGTGTAACCGAGGCAACCATATTGATTAATATAGCAAGCCGGAGTATTGCTATTTTACTGTAATATAATCGGCATCATTATAGTGATGCACTTAGCATCCTATGTATTTTATGAATTATTAAAGTGTGAATACGAGGCTTGTTCAAAAGGCAATGCAGAAGCAGAATGGCTAGAAGCAACAAATTGATGGTAACACTCTAATAGGGAGGCATCTGATGCAATTTAGCAATTGTAACTCCCTTTGCTTCCTAGTCTTGGGCAGTGGGTTTTTGTAACTGTATATTCTTTGGTATTTGCTTGTAAAATGATTGTGAAGAGAGTTAAAGCTAATTCTAAGCTGGTTCCAAGGGATGTGCAAAGAAGGCTGCCTAAGGCAGGGCAGTGCTGGCTGCAGTTCTGATTTTTATCAGTAATTAATAACTGTGGACTTTCAGTTGCTATGCATGTGTAGAACTCCACAGTCTGAGGATTCAGATAATTGAGGTAGATTTCAGAAGCTGGATACACATATGTAAAAGAATGGGAACCCCTGCTTTGTTTTTGTTTTGCAACAACTACCAGGGTTAATGGGCAGGCTACAGCCCCAGGTGCAGTTCTTAGTGCACCTGCATTGGTGCATGCCAAAATCCCACCTGGAATTCTTTTCCATTCTGTATGGAAAAATAGTTTATATATATATATAGCTAGTTTGGCTAGCTCTGTGCTGGGGAATAAGGAGGAAATCTGAATACGCAGTGCAAACATTGCGTTATGTAAACATGCAACACGTTAAATGCAGAGGGGCTAGAAGGACTCAACGTGACTGGATCTGGCAAGTCTGCCTGGCTGCCTCTGGTGCTGTTGGAGTATGATAAATTCAGATAAGGAATATACCCTCAGAAACTGAATAGGTGTATTTTGTACCCAAGAGGTTTAATGCATTCACTGAATTTATTAGCTACCTTTTTTTTTTTTTTTTTTCTCCTTGACTACACATATGCAAATATATAGTATTGTTTGCGTAATATAAGTTCTTTAGATGAACTCTGGGAAATGGGTCCCACTTTGAAAAAGCAGTTACAAATATGCCTGGTCAGCTACAAGAATCACAGAACCACAGAATGGTTCAGGTTGGAAGGGACCTCTAGAGATCATCTAGTCCAACCCCCCTGCTCCAGCTGGGACACCTAGAGCACGTGGCACAGGACTGCATCCAAGCGGGTTTTGAAGATCTCCAGAGAAGGAGACTCCACAACCTCTCTGGGCAGCCTGTTCCAGGGCTCTGTCACCCTCACAATAAAGAAGTTCTTCCTCATATGGAGATTCCACTTTCTGTGTTTCAGCTTGCACCTGTTACCCCTTGTCCTGTCACCACTGGCCACCATGAAGAAGAGCCTGGCCCAATCCTGCATACAGTCACCCCTCAGGTGCTTGGACATGTTGATCAAGTGTCCTCTCAGTCTTCTCTTTTCCAGACTAAACAGGCCCAGCTCACTTAGTCCTTCCTCAGCCCCATTAATATCAATGTGTACACATAAACACAGTTAGACATTAGGCACTTCTAAAGCTGATGTCTAGGTCTATATGTAGCAGTATCTGGTAAATAACTAAGAAGTCCTGTGATATCCTGTACCTTCATTTGTAGAAGATAATATGTTGAAAGAACTGCAGTGCGTACCATAATTGCTAATGGTGCTAAATTAGATGAGCCAGATCCAATAATTCACATGCAATTCTTGAACTTGTCTTCCTTGCTGCTTTATTCATACATATTTTAGACCTTTGAAATAATCTTAATTTAACATTAATTCAGTACAAATATTAACACAGAATTTAAGGTTGAGTCTGCTGATGTAAGACAATTATCATCCTAAGGATATTCAAGACATTTAGTCAAAAGCTGCTTTTCCAAGTGGGAGGAGCCTTATATGGTTTTAGGGATGTCAAATGTGTTTTTGAGAAATATCATCTTTTATATTGTCACCAGTAATAATTGTGGGGACAACTCTACTCACAAGAAGTAAATGTAGAAAACAGAAGTGGGTCTTTGGTGTTTATCCCACATCAGTTCTGCCTGGATCTACATTTAGAACAGATTTATGGAATTAGTATAACTGTCAGGAGCTACAGTGAAAGCACTTCTGTACCCCTCCAGCCCAGGCTTCCTCCGCATGAGAGATCTGCCTGCCTACATTTTAAAAGAACTTCCTATCCAGCAGCATAGAAAACAAAACTCCTTTGATTACCTACTTAACAAATACTCTTCTATTCTTGTCATGCTTAGGTCTTCTTTCAATATTTTTATATCTCTTAATGTATCTTAATCTCTTTCACTGTATTATGTCATCCTATTAAGTATTTTTTTAAGATCCATTTGGGTGTGTAACTCAATTTTTTTACTTTTCTCATTAATTTCTCAGCTCAAATGTAGTATGTAATCAAGCAAAAGTTTTATAACAGTGACATGGCTTGCTTTGCAGGAGTGTGCAGAGGAGGATGACTAATCAAATATTGATAATCAGATAATTCCAACTGTTTTCTAACTGTCCCATCAGTTTATCATGCTAAAATAGATGTTTTATGGAAAGAAAAAAGCTAGGCTACATTTTTAGTCACACCTAATGGGAAGTATTTGCTTAGTTGGCAAGTCTTTTGATTCTACTACAACTGTCATTTTTGTCAACAGAGAGTTTAGAAAGTCAGAGATGCTGATACTCTTGGCAGAAGCACAATATTTGTACTGTGTGGGTTAGTTAAAAGGCTTGGACTTGTGACTGCTACAACTTTCCTAGGAATGAGTCATGATTACAGAATTATGGTTTTAGTATTAATAATAATTTAGCATGCATTTTGATGATAGTTAATAATGTTTGTCTTCCTACAGAACATATTGTGCTTAATAGAAGAAGACAGAGTAAATATTTTGTATTGCTAGCTTGTAGGGCCAGAGGATGGACACAGCAGTCTATTCTTGCAAGGTGTGAAGTCATTTCATTTTGCGTGGTGATGGATGACAGGTTTGCACAGGATAAGTTATGGAGGAGGCCAGTAACTTCTTGGAGCTCTTGAAGCTGGTTGCAGTTACCTGACTGTGCCCTACAATTAATTCATGCTCTTGTCAATGCCTTGCAGAGAACAAGGAAAATGAAACATTTATCATTTTTTTTTTTATATATATATATCTTTCTTGACAGATTGGTATTTGTTCTGAAGAAAAAATACCAAAAGTAAACATATTGTTTATGGGACTATACTGATTATCTTACTGTGTATAAGCGTACAGTTTGTGTTGAAACTCTGAACAAGCTCAAAATAAAAATGAACAACAAAAGTAAGTGACTATAGCAAAAAAAAATAAAAAAAAAAAGAAAAAAGAAAAAGAAAAAAAGGGGGGCGGAGAAAGGGGGAATATACTGAGAAGCTGTTGTTTATTATTCCCTCTTCTCCTACCCCCATCAAAAGGAAATTGCTTTAGTAGCACTGAGCATAGCTCTGTGGCTATGTTATCATATCAGCATATTTTTTCCAGAGCTTTGCTTTCTCTCAAGCAGCAAATTCCTTTTCCTCTAATTTTCTATAAAGAAAGCTCCAGTATTTAGACTGGCTTAGTCAAAGCTTACTAAAATAATTTAATGTCAAAATTATTGCAATATGGAAGCAGAAAGATCATATGCTGTAATGGCAAATGAAAACTCAAAACTTTACTTTGGGTGTCTTTTTTTTTTTCCCTAAAACATAACCTGACATGAAATACTGTCTTAGTAATGTTCCTAGATGGTGCCCTGGTCTGCTTAGGAATCTTGCAGCCTAATTAGAAATTATCATTGAAAACACACTGAAGTCTGAGAGACTTGATGAAAAGATGTCAGATGTTTTCAGTGAGTTGCTAATTTGGTGCACTGTAGAGCTGTATTGTTTCCATCTAAATGTCTCATTCAGAGGCCATGTAAGAATTCAAAATTACTTACAAAAGAAGAAGAAAATCTCTCTTTTTAATTATTAGTAACATAGACATTTAAAAAATAAGATGCTTGTACCAGAAACAATGGCATCACTAATTTTGCTTTCTATATATAAAACTCAATTGCACCTATGTACATTTTATATAATCTGTACTTCATATCAGACTGAATTATTAGCTACTTAATAATACTTAATAATTAGCTGCTTAATACTTCTAATCATAGTAATGTTATCCTTTTCTACACTTTCCTCCCAAGTAATATGTATTTCCTACTATTTTTTTCTCAGTAAATAGCTTAGGAAGTCACATTTTTGGAAGCACATGAAGCCCACTGAGACGAGCAGAAATATTCCTGTTAATTTAAATGAGATTTGAATCACTCTCCAAAGGTTAATTATCCTTTAATTCTTCTACATAATCATATTAGCATTTCTTTCTCTTGGCTGTTGTTTGAAACTTTTTTTTTTTAGTGTGGGATTTTCAGTGAATCCTTGTTTATTCTGTCTTCTGAAATTTTAAGATCAGAGTAGTACAAAAATAAAAGGCTTTTATGAAGGCATGTAGCTATTTGCTTCTGCATTGAAATTATTCAGAGACTCCTTATAAAATATCTGAATATTGCCTGAATATATCATACTGAATACTTTTCTAAATCTGTACGTTTAGCAACTCTGTGAGGAAGATCAAATGAGATTCAGGAAAAGGTGTTTTGTTTGTTTTTAAAGAATAGATATTGACACTCTGTATATTCATTATTTTAATTGAAATTTTGTTAATGTCAATTAACTCCTGTATGTTCAGTATTTATTGGTATTCCTTTAAGTGCTGTAACCAGTACCTGCAGTGCTGGGGGTTTTGCTATTACTGTTGTTAATATTATTACAGGTAATGGCTTCTCCACTGCTTAATACATTAAACCATTTTTCTGTTTGTTTGTATCTTAAAACAGACTAACATTATCTAGTCTTTGACTTTTGAATATCATTTTTTGTTATTTTTCTGAGTGCAGTAATCTGTCTCTGCCATCTTACTCTCTTTGTCTATTGCCTTAGGTCGGGGAATCAGACCCTTAACAACTATTTGTTGATTTTCTAATCCTGCCTTTCTCTTGACATTTGCAAAATTCCTTTTTATTCTCTTTCGCTCCTTCGATTTTTTCTAATCTCACAAAAAGAGTTTCACAAACTCTTTTTTTCTATCCTAAACTTTTCCCTGACAATTTAAAACATGTATACATGATTGATTGATTTTCTTGTATGCCAGATGCAGATTTTTCTCTCAGACTATTTTGTTGAGTAATTTCTTCTGAAATTGCATTGTTTGATTTGATTTTTTTTTCCCTGTCTTCATACAAAGTGGGCATATGTTCCTTCTCTAGTATTTATGGTGTTGTTTTTCATGATTTCCACAATTCTCCTTGGATTTACTCTTTTGTCACATGCATAATTTTCTTTGTTCAGATAATTACTTTTTTTGCACCCCATTCTCCGCAACTAAAAAGTTTTCTAGGTTAGTCATGGATATTCCAGGTTCAACCCAAAATTTCAGACAACACTAACATGGTTAAGAAATAATTCTGTTTTTCAGTCATTTTTTTCTAAACCTTTGAATTTTCCCTTTCTTTATCTCAGTTATAGATATAGGTATGTGCTGCCTCTTTCCTTTTGTGATATCTGAGATTGTGGTGTGCTGCTTTGAGATAATCTATTTCTCCTCATTCAAAAAAAAAATACATATATATGTACACATACATATATATCCCACCTTAAAGTGTCATCTTCATATTCCTTATTTGATTTAAGATATTTCCCATCTTTAGTCACGCAGCTACATCTTGATTGCCTTATTGCAATAATTATGAACAAATCTGTGGTTCTATGTTGAAGTTCTTTTTAGAATTTTATGTTGTGGATTATGTGAGTCTTTCCTGCTGGATCATTTATTTCAACATGATTTGAACATGTAATAGAATATTTGTGATTTGAACATGTAATAGAAAAATAAAAAGGAAAAAAGTACTTCATCCACCAAAAATCGCAACTGCTTATTATTCCTCTGAGTGCCTTTAAGTTGCTTTGTTCCATTTCCTTCAAAAATAAAATTCCCTTAATAAAATTACTAGATATGAAAAAGACATGAAAGAAATTAGCTTTCAGGCAAATGGAATGTTTAAGCTTTGCATAAAATATAAAACAGTTTTTATGAGAGAATTTTTTTAAAAAAACTTCTCAGATTTATTTTATATCAAGTTTATTCCAAAAGGAAAGGGAGAATATGGAAAAAATACCCATTTTCCTGGCATTTATTGCACATTTAAAATTCCTTGGCTTTTCTAACAATTCACAATATAAAGACAAGATGGATTTTAGTAAAAACATTTATGTTAAGTAATGTTCTCACAGGACTCTTTTGTATAATGACGGGTAAATTAGCACTGATACCCAAGGAAAGCCTGAGGACAGAGCTATACCTGTGGTGGCTTTGATCCTAATGGAGTGACAGCAAGCAGTGCTTTAGCTCTGTTTTATTTGAGGAGATTCTTTGCTGGGAATATGGGGCCACATTATAGTAATTTCTGTCACCCAGCAGCAGAAGGTGTCACTACTGGTCCTGGCTATAATGATCTCTTTAGCTAGCTCATCTTCAAAGGGTTAAAAATACTTCTGAAGAAAGAGAAATGCATCTAGTTCCAAGCATGAAATTGATATATTTTAAGGTTGATGCTTAAGAATACTATCCCAAGGAGACTTTGAGTTCTGCTTGCAAATCTGACATGCCTAGAAATACCTTTAGGATTTAAGTAATCAGAAAGATTTGTCTGGAGAGTGGAGAAGATATTGCTAAACTATGCGTAAAACAGAAATCCAACTCTAATATGGTGCACAAAAGAGATCAAAGCTTTATTGCAGGAGATGGACTTGAGGGAGACTGAAAGTGGCCAGAATTTGGAAATTACTCCTTTCAAATGACAACAAGCTTTTGTAGCCTTGAGAGACTGTGGACTATGTTTGATTAATGTTATTGTTTAGGTAAAGAACAGCAGCTCAGACTGGGAATTGAAAGCGTCTGGATAATCATAGAAAATGTAGACTCAGTGGGAGAAGCTGGTACAAATGGAAATAGAGTTAGATTTTCAGAAACTGCAGCTGTTCAAGGTGACTGAAAGGAAAGCATATTTGCTGGAGTTGTGGAGAGCTGCGAGATAAATACTATTATTCAGGTAGGAGAAAGTTCCACTTGAGGACTACTGAGACACGGAAATAATTTAATGCATTTGAATACAGTAATTGCAATGTTGTCGGATGTTGGATTATGTAGAAATGGAAAGAAGCTATGATAACTTTAATGCAATAAGCTCTTATATTTTAAAACCAACATTTCCAGAATGTAACACTAAATGTAAAGTACCTGACATGGTTTATTTCTTGATGTTTCTAGAGTTAAAGCAAAGATATTTATGGGCTACCTGCAGACAATAGGGTCCCCAAAATTAGAGAGATCTGTAAATTAAGTAAGAGATGTAAGAAAGTTAAAATAAGATAAATCCTAATTTTGACAAGATCAATAAGCTATCTATTTATTTCTTTACAGACACCTTAGAGCTGGAAAAACAAGCAGGTAAGAAAGATGGAGTACCTGAATGTCTCATGCAAGTTTCGTTGTGAATAGGTATAGTATTTGAGTATGTTTAGTGGGAAAAGCAGAGTCATCAGTGTGGCTTACAAAAGATGGAATGGAGGAAGGACATAAGCATTAGGATATCTGACTATGCCTAGTCCAAATCTCAGACGTGTTCTACTTGTACATAGCATGGGTTCTCTCTCAGATATGTCTCACAGATTACAAGAATGTTTTTGCTTACCATTTTTAAGGGAATGCATCTGATCGGGGAACTTCTTAGTGCAATATGACTTCAAAACATTTGAAATAATTCCATATGTGATTTAGGCAGATAAAAGGCCAGAAAGCCTGACCGTTTAGTTTATAGTTTGGGAAATGGACTAATGAATTCTGTCTTTCTAAAGATAAACTGGATGCCCCTAAGCACTTGACTATAGAAATGAAAATGACTGGTGTTAGCAACTATGTGTGTGGTAAGCACCATTTGTTGCATTAAACTCGTATTTGTCAAGATGTTCTGTATTAGATTTTACTCTTTTGATCTGTATTTCTAGGGTGGAAAACTTTTCTGTCAAGTGAAAATAAAGAATCAATCTGAAAACATTCAATGACTGAAGGATTCAATCTTGAATCACTATAATTGGGTTTAATTACGGCTGATGATAAAATGTGGATAGTACTCATCCAACTTTGAAATAACAGATCCTGCTTTCCTTGGTGGAAGCATTTATTCCAAGGACTTTTAGATACTAGACATCTAATCTGAGATAGTTTTTTTTGTTTGTTTATTCCTTAGTATCAATAGAAAAGATATTAGCCATATCAGTCATATTGGGCTTCAGGTTCCTGTCTGCAGAAGTGTTGAAAAAGTCTCCATCGCTGATTACATCAGCGTTAGCTTTTGGGGCGAAGATGAGTTCAGTGTCAAAGTCCCAAATACTACAAGACACTGCAGTTATATTACAGCTCCCGTCTGCTCAGTGAGCTTTATTTCATCTCTTCCAGGAGCTGCTTGTTTCAAACTCATAAAAGAATAGCATGAGATCTAGTGGTTTACAGTGGGACCTTGCAGTAGCATTATGTGCCGTATGGGACTGTGGCAATAAACCTTATAACTTTAGATCTGTTCATGTTGTTCCTGCAATTTAGACTATACACTGTATCCAGCATTTTTTTTCCATCTGGAAAACATGCTGATAGGGATTTGAAAGGGAAAATAGGGAGGAGTGATGGATAGTTCTTACATTTTTAGCCAAGACTGTTTATTCTTGCATAAATTCCGACTATACTACTCCTCATCATCTGTTTTTATGAGGGAATGCAAATATATTGATTATCTGCCACCTTTAAGCAAAGATTAGATTCAGGATTTGTGACTCTAATTTGCATTAATCAGTTAAGATGACAGGTAACAAAAACGACAGCGCGTTGTCGGGAACAAACAGCAGGCAGCATGTACAGCCGTTTGGCAGCTTGAGTTCAAGCAAACTTGGCAACGTTTTCCCCTTTTTAAACACGTAATCAATTCTTTCATGTTATGTTATACATTTTTCCATTTATGATCATCATTTTCTGTATGTTTTTAATTTGTGCGTTTTATGTGTGCACTCAAAGTATTCTGGAGCCATAACCATCATTATCATTTCATGTTCTATTCAGTACATTTTTTTATAACATCAAATGCTGTTTCCCCATCTGCTTCTATTGCGTGTACAATACTGTGTGTGTCTCCTGTAGACCTCCTTCATCCATTGATGGGCTGCCATCCGCCCTTGACTTCCTGTCAAATTGTTATCAGTCGCACACCCAAGCGCCTCGTTACTGTGGTAAGAGTATTGAGCTAAAAATATGAATGGGAGGAGTGCAAAACTGTCCTGAAAAGGTGTGTGTTTTTTTTTTTTTTTTTTTTTTTTCTCTCCCCAAGACGCTGAATTTGTGTGTTTACTGTAGAATGCAGTCGTTTAATGAGAAATTTTGTAACACTTTGTGAACATCAGTACTGATCCTCATGTTTCTTTTCCTGTATCTTAGCATGCTTAGCTAGTGGGGTAGGGAAGAGGAAATCAGAGCATCTAGCAGTTTGTGTGTTCAAATAAGATCATATATTATTTCTATAATGGTAAAATATATTATTGTACATATTCCAAATCTGGGAAAAAGTTGTAGTATTGCAACAGTTATGTTAAAATTCCAGCATATATGTTTTCTCAGTAAGAGTTGGTATATATATTTTAATATGATATTTCTTAATCAGGCTGTTAGAGTTGTCAATATGTGAACAGTTATGAATACTGAATCTTTTGTCCTGCACTCCCGTATACACATAAATGCATATATATTTTGGTGTGTGTGAGTGGTTTGGGAAAAAGTTGTAGTATTGCAACAGTTATGTTAAAATTCCAGCATATATGTTTTCTCAGTAAGAGTTGGTATATATATTTTAATATGATATTTCTTAATCAGGCTGTTAGAGTTGTCAATATGTGAACAATTGCGAATACTGAATCTTTTATCCTGCTCTCCTATATACACATAAATGCATGTATATTTTGGTGTGAGTGGTCGTATTTGACCTTACTTGGATTAATTGTGAATAAAAGTGTGTGTTTTCAAAATTAGGACATCAGCTGAGCAATACATATTGATTGAAAAGTTATACATAAAATACTGTTGATAAGAAACTCATGGAAAAATGCTTTTAAAATGAAGCATATTATCAGTAGTTCTGCATAATTTTTGGACCTAACTTGAGCATACCTAATGCCTCCCCATATCCTTCCAAGCAAGAATAGCTCTTCTTTATGAAGGAATTTGGATATTTCAATCATTTTCCCATTTTCTAGTCCCGTAAGTCAATATCTTTCTCTAATACATTGACTAATATTTTCCTAGGTATTTTGGATGATATATAAAAGGTGCGTTGCACAATGCTATAACCCATGGAGTAATCTTCTCACTTGGATTAATTGTGAATAAAAGTGTGCGTTTTCAAAATTAGGACTTCAGCTGAGCAATATATATTGATTGGAAAGTTATACATAAAATATTGTTGATAAGAAACTCATGTAAAAATGCTTTTAAAATTTACTTAAGCATATTTTCAGTAGTTCTGTATAATTTTTGAACCTAACTTGAACATACCTAATGCCTCCCCATATTCCTCCAAGTAAGAATAGTTCTTCTTTATGAAGTAATTTGAATATTTCAATCATATTCCCATTTTCTAGTCCCGTAAGTCAATATCTTTCTCTAATACGTTGACTAATATTTTCCTAGGTGTTTCGGATGATATATAAAAGGTGTGTTGCATAATGCTATAACCCATGAAGTAATCTTCTAGGTGCTTCAGATGGTATATAAAGAGTACCTTGCAAAATACTGCTATCTTGCACTACATTTTATTTTTTCCTTCCTTAGTTTGATAGGAACTTTTTTTTTCCCTTTTTACTGTTACTCTGCACTAAACTGATAATTTCTATATTTTCACATTTACCCCCAAATCCATTTTCTGAAGACTGTATTTAATTTGAAATGACCATCATATGCTTCCTTCCTTGCAAACAGTTTTTCTTCCCCCCCTCCAGCTTTTTCCCCATCTTAAAAGCTCTATTTATCCAATCTCTCCTGTGATTTAGCTAGGCAATTTAAAACCATTTACATTAATGCAAAAGGGACTTATAAAATGTTTCACATTATTAAATTCAAATACCATGGATATAGGATGGCAGGAATTAATTTAGCAGGTGAATGGTTGTGGTGCAAGAGTGGAGATTTAGCACAGATGGTTGGCTACAGTAAGGTCAGACAGCTAAGGCAAGCAAGGAGGAGAGTGCTTTTTTGGGAACTAAGGGTATCATTGTTTTACAAGGAAGGCAGACAATGCGGTCTAGAAAAGAAGTCGTGGAAGATGTGAGCCTCAATTAGAAAGTTAAAGATTTTGATGAAAAGGAGAGACATTGGAGAGAAATGACCTTGGATTAAAACAGTCCGAGAGAAAGAATGGATGCTCCTCACAGTAAACAGAGGAGAAAGGAGGTGACACAGCTTGCAATGCGGGACTTGAGCTCCCTGAACATGGTAATTCTTAACTCCTTAGCATTAAGTCTGACCAGGTGACTTGGAAATTTTCTTCCTCTTTTTTCTTCCTCTTTTTTCTTCTTTTTTTTCTTCTTTTTCTTTTTTTTTCTTCCTCTTTCCCATTTTCTGGTCAAGATTCTCTTGCTTTCTTATAAGGAAAAGAAAATAATATATAGTTTTCTGCTGGCAGAAGACAGGAGGTTGTTGTCTGCATTCCATTTTTGCTGGCTTAAACAATTTGCCACAAATGCTGAAGAAATGTTTCATGACAGGCCAAACCACAATTCTTTCATAGCACTTTAAATCAAAGGAGGCAGTCTTTAAAAGAAATAATAATGCATCTTTAAATGCATTTTAAAGGCATTAATCTATTAAAAGGAAGAGAAACACAACAGCTAAAATTACTTTATGATACTGCATATTACTGCAGGAACAGCAGTGACATTTTGAGTATTTGAGCATATCAGTTAAATCATTCAGTATTCTACTGCAGCATTTCAATGTTTAACAAGGCCTTTTTACAAAAAAAAAATAGTAGTAGTATATATGTATGAAGAATGTAGTACTTTTGAGAGGAAAATAGGATCTGCCATAGAAGATCATTAGAGCATTAGGCCTCTAAAAGCCCATGTCTTCAATAATTATGTAAATGAGCATTTAGAAACAAAATAGACAATTGGGTTTCTGGAGTTTTGTCCTGAATATGCACATTCATAAACCTGTCCTAGTAGATACATAGGTGTGTCCTTTAGAAGAAAATTAATTTTCCTGCAGAACCATTCTGATTTTCTTGGTAGTATGGTTCAAACTTGAGATAAAGATTTGCTTTGTGAAATTAAATTCCTGTAATAGCTCCCATTTATTTTGGTTGTGCGACTCACTTGTAGAAAAAGCTGCAGCAAGAGGTTATCCCTTTCTTAGGTTTCATAGTTCATCTCTTATGCGATGCTGCCATATTTCCTTCTTAAAGCTCATCTATTTCTTTTTTATTTTACTCTTGATCAGCATCTCCTTGAATAATTCAAAATCTTTTGGTGTGTGTCTTCCAAGTAGTACAGCCTCATACTCACATATATCACAGAGATGAAAAGCGTGAGATCCATTAAAGTGTGCTGCTCTCTGTCCATGTTTCTGTCTCCAACATTTTTCACTTGATCCTAACTTTCATTCTTGCTTTAATCCTGAACTACTCTAATCTAACCTTGGTCAATGGCCTTCCAACAAACTATGAATGTTGAACAAGTTAAGACTCAGGATGTGCTGTGCATTAAGCTGGTATTCCCATCCTTTGTTATTTTCTATCACAAATAGGGTGGCTGATGAACTGTTCATATTTAAAATGCATTCTTTTGTATGAAATAAACATTTTGAGAATGTTGGCTCTCAGATTCAAACAAATAACCTCAGATTAATTTGCTATGCATATTTTAAAACTTTATTCTGAATTATTTTAAAAGTGTAATTTCCTTGACACATTAATAACAGGTTGAAGGGTTTAGCGGTTTATTCTAAAATTTATCTTTTACTTGGTACTTCATTTCTTTATGAAATCAAATATACATAAGCTTTTAAATATAAAATAATAGTGGACATAGACAATATCCAGAAAAAAACCCAAAGATTCCCTAGGCAACGTCGTTAACTAATTTTATATTCTTCTAAAGATATTCCCATAATGTAAATAACTGAAAATACGAACTTCAGAATACATAAAAAATAATATTTTTTATGCATATAACTGGAGATTAACTACTTTCAGGAATTTGTGTAGAATTTGAATGTAAAAAAGAAAGGGAAATTGCCTTTAAAGCTAACAAGATCATTGCCTTATTAAAAATTAATTCATTACTGAATTCTAGTAGAAGCATTTATCATAAGAAAGTCTCTATTCCTGGTGAGAACATAAATTGTGCTATTAACATTAATAATGCTTATGAAAATTACTCATAAATATTTTAAATATTGTGCCATTAAATTCTTATTGTAGTTTCTATCTTTTTTTTTTCAGTGCTACTATTGTAGCATTACAGGAGAAAATTTGGTGGTAAAATCAACTAGAATGAAGTCAAATAAAGTCAAGTCACATGTTCTTATGAACATTTTAGTGCATGGCAATTATATATGACATTAGCAAAGATTATTTTTTCTTGGACTGAGTACCAATTGATGCTCCTTTCCCTATAGAAGGATATTGAAAATGTATGGCAAGTGGCAGAACTAATTATAGACTTACCTTTCAAGTTACTGCAGTTAGAGATTTATGAACATTTTCTCTTTTATTTCTGTTCCTTGTGTTCTGTAACCTGGCTGCAAAAAGTCAGCCTGTGGAAGGCTCTGAGACAGAGGATCTCTGTCACAGAACAGGTTCTGAGTACGTAGTTTATAAAAAAGCACTCTGAATTTTATCATTTCCTTATGAAATACATATTGGTTTCTCCATGGTTCCTTATTTTAAAGCTATTGTGATTTTTCTGATATGTATTTTGCTTTTTCACATTTGTGTTTTGGTCTATGACTTTTCCAATAACAACCTTGATATGTATGCTGTTAGAAAGAAGTTTTTAAAAATTATTTTTATACATATATATGTATATTTTATTCTGCGGGAATCTGTTGTGGAACAATATGTATGAAAACAACATCCGAGGGCCAAAGCCCTTAAATACAATTCCCATGAACTTGGGCTTCAAATCCAGAGTAGGGGAATGTCAGCAAGTGAGCTCAGAATAGAAGCTGCTCAAGGAAAGAAATGTCATACTCCTAAAATAGATCTTTGAGGCTACATGTATGATTACTGAGTGTAATCTGCTTGAGCATATATTGTTGGGAGGCAATTATGAGATCTCATTAACTTGTCTTTGCACATGATGTGATGAATTTTAAAGGATCCTATCAGGAGTATGAGTCAGGGTTTCTCACTAGTTATTCCAGGTGCTCTGGGAGGGATGGTGTCTATGGAGCTGAACCAAAAACAAAGCAGCACATCTTTGTGCATGTAAAATCACTTCCTGATAGCTATGCATATGTTCTCTGTCAAAGAGGGCAAAGATTTGTGTGTTCAGTTACATCAGTTATACTGGATGTAATTTTTTAATTTAGAATACTCTTTTGGAAGAAAATTATCTAATGGGTGGAATATATTAGATTTTAAAATTACTTTTATATATTAATTTGTGTCTAATTATATTATTTTAGTTTTTTTAAGGGAAGAAGTGTTTTTACTTCCTAGTCACTCTCCAGTCACTTATTCACTAAAGAAGTTCAGACTATGTAGACTTTAGAGGACTGGTATGAAGATGCACAGAAAAGTTCTCACAAGGCCTGAAATATGAATTGGAATGAGAGCATAAAACATATTCCTTTCTAAAGTGCACCCAGGAAAAAAAAATCATGTTTCTCAGCAGCAGTCAAGGTGAGTAACACTTTTCTACATCTCAACAGTGATCTGTCTAAGCTCTGCCTTACATGTATTCCTTTGAAGACTATGGAATTTGGAGGTTACAAAATCAGGGTAAAAATCTGTCTATTAATCTGTCACTCTTCTCAAAAACTAAGGAGCTTATTTTCACTAGACACTGCACTCAGTTTTTTTGAATTAATTTTTAGAAGGAGAAATTCACAGATGTTCACTCTATATCTTTTTGATTTGCAGTTTTGTCAGTGGCAATAAAGCATATATAAAATATGGAAATTGGGCCAATTTGATAAGAACGTGCATGTCTCAGGTGTCTTTTATCTCTTCCAAGCACTCTGGTTGCATTGAGATGAAATGCATTTATTATGTACTTCTTCCTACATGCTGCATGAATAGAGTTGTAGTTTGAAGATGAATGTTACTGAGTATTCGAACAATTAATTTAAATAAGCAAAAGTATATGTAGCAGTTACAGAGTTGGTTGAAATTTTTATCAAGAAAATTCCTGTTTCTCTAAATGGAAACTTTTCATAGAAATGTATTCGTTTTGTTGGTAGTCTTCCTGAGTAGTATTTTTCTGGTCCAGTAGGGATTTTCTGGAGGGAAAGAAGTTTTCAGTAATTAAAGCAGCTCTTATAGCATCTTGGCAAGAATGAATTCTAACCCTAACTATTTGTACTGCTGTAAGATTTTCCACTAAAATCTGGCGTGTTAAGTCACTGGAATCTGAACCATCCACAGGCAGAGCCCTTCAGCCCTGGCAGCTGCGGAGTCGCTCCAAGGGCCAGGCTGCTCAGTGAAGTGGACACAAATACTCCCATGAGATTGGTCATAAAGATTTCCCAGAATTTTGCATACTATTTAGTGTGGAAGCAGATGGGAAGAAAAACATGTAGGAAAAGATAAGACTTGTCCAAAATTATTAAAGCTGTCAGTCTTTTTAGTACAAGGACTGAGGACAAGAGATAAGAGAACTTTCAAACTATACTGATTCCTTGTATTTCACCTGGGAGTCCTCTCTGTACCCAGGAAAGTGTGAATTCCTTATTTCCCTTGGTTTCATAAGTGCAGCCACTTCTTCTATAGTTTACCTTTGAAAATGGGCAAATATATAAAGTCTTATTGCTCTCCTTTGAAAAGCATGTGAGCTCAGGATCTGATCACAAATCCTTTCCATGACTTTGATGGTAATGTTAGTCCTACTGTGAATTCAATGTAATATTGGGATGTTTTCTCTTGAAGGTACGATGTCTCTTGTCTGTTAGGTCTCTTAAGAGTTACCTGGAACTCAAAAGTCCTATAGTCTGTAGATCCAAAATACAACGAGTATCTCATTTAAAAAAAAAAAATCTAGAAAATTTAGTCTGTATAAAATGTGCACAAAGCCCCTGTGTAGGAGGATCAGTAAGGCTGTCATTGCCAGGTGGTGAAGCTTCTTGCAAGGATGCTGGAAGTAGAGCCACCACCTCCATCTCTTTCACTGTGTGTGAATGTGCCAACTACCAGCCCTTGTGTGTTTCTTTCTTTTTCTTTTATTGAGTGAGGGAGGGAAATAGCAACAATAACTGTAAGTTGTTCCGACTTTTTTTTTTTTAAATACTATGAAAGAGGAGATTTCCTGAAATCTTGTCAATGGTCTGTGGGATAAATGTGAACATTGCTGAAATGAAGAATATCACCCAGAGTATATCAGAGTATTCGCAGTGGTGCCTAGGAATCTCTTTCTTAGGTTTAAAAAAAAAAAAAAACTTGATGAAAGCTTTATTGGTTTTATTGCTAGCTATTATTAATGTACTTTGCTCTTCCTGTTAAATCCTGTCTGAACTTCTGCTGACTGGACTTTTCACATGGGTACAAAACAAATCATGCTTGACATAGAATTTATCTGGATGAAGTATTTTAAATTATTTCAGTGAGTCTAATGAACAAAATTTAATGGGTCACTTGAGGCTATGTTAAGTTGAGTACATCCAAACAAATTTGCTTTTCAGGGTTCAGATGTCTTTTATGAAACAGCTCAAATTCACTAGGAAGTTTGGCAAATTCTTTCATCAGATTATTCAGTTTTTAGACCTTTGGCAGGTCTTTTCCAATAAGGTCTGTTGTCAACATATGACAGGACATCAACGTGTACATTTTAGAGTATAGCAGCAGTTTCCGTTTTTGGACAGATTTTTTTTTTTCTTGCATCGTTTTCCATCTGATCAAACTGATTAGAGAAATTTAGTTATTAATAATGTATAAACTACTGTTATGTATGCTCTAAATTTTGAAAACATTTCTTTCTTTACAAATTTTATATTTCTATCAAAGATGGTCAAGAATCACGGGCCAGCCTATTGTCATTGCTGATTTGGACCAATTCAGTCGCCTGTCGGGGTTAGGGTTGTGCCAGGACAAAGTTTATCTCAGTGAGAGAATTAGGAAGATAGTAAATTAAGTTTTCCTTCTGAAAAAGAGAAACATGAAATTTTTATCCAGAGTCTTTTTGTTCTAAAGTTTAAACTCAATAACTCTATATTGCTAGTACAGGGGTGTCAGTTTTACAAAATGCTGCATGACAAACAAAATCAGGATGGAAGGGTCCCTGCAGCTTCTCCTTACTAGACAAGATGTTCGGTTTTACAGATTTACAGCATTACGGGAAAAAAATCCAATTAGACTAAAGCTCTCCTTCAGTCTGTGCGAGATCTTACACTGTTGCAAACTGAGCCTTTGCTGGAGCATCTGTAACATGATAGGTATCCAGAAAATCTTACTGTGAGGAATAGTTTAGTTTGGATTTCTTAACCTAAAGAAGAGAAAAACAAGGATGTAATATTTTCAATTGCAAAGTGGGATGTTAAAGAGGAAAAAAAGAGGTCAATATCTTAAAGTCATGGAAGAAGAGAATTTTAATTTAGACAATGAGAAAAATGTAAATGGCAAGGATAGTAGACAAATTGTCCAGAGATATGTGAAGTCTTTCTCACTAGAAGCCATTGAGATATCACTAGGTACTGCCTGGATGACTAGGATATTTGCTGAGTATGGTCAAGGCAGAGTAGCTTTTCTCCTTGGTCAGGGAGACAGAGCTTTAGTTTTTTTCGTAGTCCCATGATTCATAGTGTTGTATGGCAAATGATTAATAATTAATATGTATGAAATCTATTATAGGACCTCGATAAATGGCATAATATCAGACGACAATAAAAAAAAAGAAACCTATTCATTAGCAATATTAAGATGCTTTATTCTTAAATATATTCTTGTTGTGCATAAATGGCCAATTTGCTTGCAACATTAATATTGTACTGTTTTTCAAATGACAAAAACACATTTTTGACACACACTATGTGGTAATAACCAGGGGCTTCTGTTTCCAAGAACCACTGTCAGTATTGTAATTAAAGTGTTTTAGGAGATGTCTCCTCAGAGTTGGATTATTGGCTATATGTGTTGAAATACAAGCTGTCAGGAAAATGATTGAGTAGGGAAGCTCCACTGAGTGAATCCTATATAGATTTGACTTTCTTGAAGGTCATTACCAATAATAGGACTTCCTACAAGAGTGTTATGAAATGCACAAAATAGTAGCTAAATCTTCTGCTTCTGAAAGAGTAAAAGATTGCCATGTTCAAAGAGCAGTATATTTTCATGTCACGTGTAATAAGGCATTTTCTTTAAAACGGTCAGATCCGTATCCACTTGCTTGAAAATAAATAGAAAAATTGTAAGTGATTACTGTGGTAAAAGACGAAGGGGCAGTAAGTAGTTGAGAAAATCCCTAAAACATTTGTTTCTCATAAGCTGGTTATAGAAATCTATGCAAAAACTTGAAGGAAAGTTAAAGCACATTTATTGTAATAAATCGTGATTACATAATGTCATGTAATCTCAGTGCTGGGTATCTGTGCAACAGGTATCTACTATCTCCATTTGTTGCTGTATAGTAAATCTTTATTTGAACATGAATTCATATGTTTTGAATATATTCCTATGAGAAGTGAGTAAAGCAGTAAACTATCAAGAAACTGTCTTGGTTTTAAGGGTTTAAGTGGTTCAGTCTATTTTACACCTGTAGTCGTTTAAAGTTTAATACCATCACAAAATTTATGCTTCCTTGCAGCCAATGTATTAAGGACAATATTTGATGGGCTACACTAAGCATGCTATTTTAGTCTTTCTAAATGCTTAGTTTTTTAATAATTGAAGTGGCCTCTGAAGACTGCTACAAAAAAAGCATTCATCATGGAAGGAGGTCAGTTACAATTTCGCATGATGCTCTTTGCCCTGAGAGGAGGGTCCATAACTCTTCAGCTTTTGGTGAATGTTGTTCTTAGTTGACTGACTAACAGTGTTTTGTTTATCTACGGAGTATTAGTGTATTTCCAGAATCCTTTAAGGAATGGTAACTGACCTTTGCTCAAAATGAAATTCATTTTCATTGGTAATCCAGAAATATTCTTGTTCTTGAAGTAGTAATTTTTATACTAAATTCCAACATAGTCCTAATTTCTTTTTAACCACAGCACTTTTTTCCATCCATGTTTTATGATCTTATTGAGTTTAACCCTCTTTAAAATAAAGTATTTAAATAGAAGGTTGACTTTTCAGCAAGAAAAAGATGTTGAAATAGCATGAGAGGGACCTAATGAAGAAATACTTGGCAATCTTCTGAGATGTTATAGTCTTAGAGAAGTTAACAGTTGCAGGTTGAGTTTTATTTCTCAAAACTTCCTGAAAGTATTATTTCATATTCTAAAATCAATGTTCTGAATCCAAAGTCAGTAAAATTCCTGCTTTTGCTACCAAATGGGATTGCAAAATGAGGTTTATTTGCCTTAGATTCATGGAAATACACACTGTAGTCTTAGATAAGCATAAACCACAGACTGAGCAGTTGAAAATTGGAGAGCTGTGAGCCTTTTGTTACATATGGTTATCACCTGATGGTGTTTTGTGTTTTATCCTGCTTTGAGCTCCATCTTGCCATGTGTAGATTACTTTAAGCAACCACACCATCCTATTTAAAAACAACACAAGTATCTTTACAACACATTGCATGTCCTAAGAAGCAGAAGAGCCTGGTGGTTTTGAGCTTATTTGATCTTGGCTCATGGTTTTGAACTTTTTTTCCACAAGAAATATATGTATTTGTTAACTGACATGAAAGCCCTTGTAAAGATATGAGTTTGGTTTTTTTGTGTGTGTGGTTGGTTTTTTGGGTTTTTTTGGATTTTTTTTTTGTTTTTTTTTTTCTGAAGGTAGCAGTTCAAGTTGAATGCTTGAATCGTACCTAGGAATTGTACTTCTGTATACCATACTTTTGTCCATTTTTCTATTGGAGTGTGCAGTGCTCCACTACTGTTTCTCTGGGTCCTATGGTCCTCATGTCACCATGGGTTCTGGCATGTCATATGCATCTATATCTATTTTAGTAAATATGCCCCTGCTGTGTTTCCATTTCTTATCTTCTGTCATACATTAAAGCCAAAGTCTGCCTTTATTCCATAGTAAGTAACTGCATATACGTGGCTGAAAAGCTCTGTCCTTGCTGGGAAATCTTTTTTCTATGCAGTGAATAATGAAATCTTTAATTATTGTGCTTTTCTGTGTTTTGTTTGAGTCAGGTTTGACTGCTGCATAAGAGAAGATTGTTTAGATAACAGCCGCTGAGTCTATGTCTCTTAATATGCCTGCATCTCTACTATTTTGCATTACCACAAAGACTTACTATGTATCACTGGCTTCTCATGAAGACAGAATGACCAAAGACCATTCATGTAAAACTGCTCTTGCAGAGGTTCTTTAAAGAATTTTTTAGCCTTGGGCAGATAATGAAGTATCTGCTATCAGCCAATTCTTTCTCCCTCCCTGCCACTCTGAAAATTAACCTCTGGAGGAAAAGTGCATTCCTGATATGCACATATTTTGAAAAGCAAATTTCAGACAAAGTGAATCAGCATTTCTGGCTCTAAGGTGTCATTATCACTCCAAGAAAACTGTTATTATAGAAAATTTTCCCATTTATTATAAAAGAAAGGCAAAGCAAAAGACAGTCCTTGCCTGATGTTGGACAATTTGAAATTTGCTTCATAACCATATCATCGTACAACATTTTCTGTGATATTTTCTGTTCTAATTACTTAAAACTATGAAATCGACTCTGATCATTATAATCAGTTATCAAAGGCAGAAAAATATGGTATTTTAGAAGGAGGAGGTTAATAGAGAAAGTCATGATTAAGATCAGACTTAAGACAAAAAAAATCAGAAGGTGAATTAAGTATTACTCTAATAATAGGATTTTCTAACTTTCTAATTTACTGATGCCTGTTCTATATAAAACTCACTGCACATTTTGATTAAATACACACCTTTCTATTGCTTCAGTGACTTTTACTGATAAAATGCCAGGGAACATCTCAGCTATTTCTTTAGTTATATGGTTGTTCATGCAACATAGGCAACAAACATCATGATCTCTCTCCCTTAGCTCACCCTACGCATAACATCCGAAATACCTATTTGTGGTGAATTTTGTTTTCTGTTTTATTTTGCCCAAAGTAAAATGGAAGGATCACACATTATATAATATAATGCCAAAAGGAACAGTTCTAAAACTGAGCTAATCTGCAGCCTCTAAAGGTGAGTGTTAGCAGCTCAAAAAGGCTGGAAAACTCACAGAGCTGGAGTTGCACATGGAGCATTTAACCAATAGATCAGAAACTTGCAGTTTAAAAGAGTTTAGTGATAACAAGAAAGTTCTCATTGTGTTGTGGAATCTTCTGTCTTAATGAAATGATATTATAGTGTTAGACTGGACAACATGGACAAATATCCCTCTCTCAAATTAAACTCTAGATATCAGCAAGTAGCACTATCACTTCATGCAAGTGTTGAGTGGGCTCGAATGACCTTTAAGGTTGTTCTAATAGAAAAGAATTAACTGGTAGGAAGGAGTAAAGCAAAAGGTAAAATATGACTTCCAGGTGCCTGCACAGGGTTGTCTGTGTTGGGAGAAGGCAAGACGCTTAGTTTCTAGACATTGTTTCACAATAGGATTTTTTTTTTTTTTTTACCTGAGAACACCAATATATTTTCTGTTTCCATTGGAATGATTTCTATTTAACATGGATCATAATTAAGCAACTTGATCTACAGTGAGTTGTCAGTAAAATATTGATAGTAAAAAGAGGCATCTATAAATGCTGCAAGCAGTTATTGATGCTCTTCATTCCAGTCAGATGGGCACGACCTGGTATTCTGAACACCAGTTCTAGCACTTCACAAGACTCTGCTCTGTGTACTTGACAGAGCATTACATTTGCTGTGACAAGAAATGGCTATTAACTCACATATTGGACAGTCTTATATGAAATGTTTTATGTTTTTTTATATATATATATATATATATTTTAAAAAAGATACTTACAAAAACTGCTCTGTTTGTATGGCACTCAAAAAAAAAAAAAATCATATAAATAAAACAAGGGTGACCTAGGCAACTTTTCTTATGGTTATGGCTTCTGGGTACTTCCTGTGGTATGGCAGTTTTGGGAACATTCCTGAAACTAAGGAAACATGTCCATAATGTATATTAATTACAATTGAATAAACGAAGGAAATCCTCTGGGTTGATTGACAATTGGGAACACATAAAAGGGAAGGAATCATATATGTTTACGCTGTTTTTACTGTGTCCTAGGCACCCTTCCACTATGCTGAAGACGGACTACTGGACTACATAAGCTCTTGGTCTGGACCAATATCGTTTTTCATGTGTTCTAGTAAGGATTATTTTTGCCATCATCTTTTTTATATTTTTATTTTTTTTCTGCCCAGGACACTTGTGTGCTCCTAACATGCCTGTCACTGAATGAATCTGAATTTCTTCAATATATATAGTCTTTTTAAAAAATTACAAGAGTATTTTCTGAGAATTAGATGCAAAACAAGTATTTAGAAATTATCTTCCTACTCAGGTCATGACTATATGTATTGTTGTGCTAAATAGGGAAAAAAATCAAGCAAAGAAGGTTTTTAAACCTGATGTGGTGAATGGATATCAAAACAGTAGGGCAATATCAAGGAGGTAGAAAATACAAATGACCTGTTCAGTCTTTCAATCTGCTTCTTGTTAAAAAAACACTTTTCTTTGTTTGGACTGAGTGTTTTCTTGGGTATTTTTTTGTTTGTACAGAAGTGCTTAGGCTCAATTATATTCTTTTTCTGGTGATACTGATAGACAGCCTTGACTTCCTGTTAACTGGATTTTCTCTCTCTGGCATCAAAAACCAAGAGATCCAAGAGAAAAATGTTTAGTGTTATGTAAAATGTCAAAACTGCACAACAAAATGCTGCATTTTCAGTTTTAGGGAAGATGAGCTTTTTAAAAAAAATAAAAACAAAAAACCACTAATGTGACTAATAGTGACAACAGTTACAGCTGAAGACTGGTATACTTAATTCTGACTAAATCTTAAAGGGCTACTTCAGAGTTGTCTTAGTTTCTGTTTGTAAGAGATCAGGGTCCACTTAAAATAACCCCCAAAATTTACAGTTACAAATAACTATAAAGTCATAATATACAAATTAATTTTCAACAAGTCTGCTTTACTTTGGCCACACAAGTCCTGTATTTAAAATGTCGCTGAACTTTTCCTAGCATGGAAAAGTCAAGTTGCTGGCAGTAAGAAATGGATTTAAATTCTTACAGTGAATTCTTAGAAATTCTTAAAAGCAGTTTGAAGTAGGGAGTAGTGCAATGTGTCAGATGCTCAAGTGCTGGCTGTGGTGGGTGAGGAAACCTATGAAGAAAGGTTCAGGTGAGCCTGTCAGGACCCCTGGCAGCTCTGCCCTGCTTGACTATCCTAAAGCCTCCTTTTAAGAATGCCTAATTGCTGCTCAAAAACTGAGCTGTCTAGGGATGAGATGAAGTATACCTTGTTATGTTTATTTCATTTAACATCTGGTATTCTGACCCTGGTAAAGGTGTTCTAGAGATGTATTTGTGTTTTGTTTTCTTGCATTAAAATTATATTGCAGACATTCAGCCTTGTGGGGTAAACACTAAAAGACAGCATAAAGTCATATAAATATATCTTTCATATAAGGTCAAGTCACGTCATATAAAGTAGTTTTCATGTTCCTAGCATGCTCATCCTGTGTGTCAGGTGGTTGGAAGCAGCTCTTCAGCACATTCCTGGCCAGTTACGGTCCTGGCAGCTCTTATGGTCCTGTCTATCCTCCCAATTCCAAATGGAAATTAAAGCTCTCATGAGCTGCAGTATCTCTAGCACAAAGACTTTGTCCCTGCCACAGCTTTACTTTTAAAAAATGAAGCAAAAAGTGCTTTGTTTTCAGCAAAGCGGGATTAAAAAAGATTTTTTTCTCTATGAAACACAGCAAAAAATGTTAATTTTCATTTTGATTAAAAAATATATTTTACAAAAAGATCAGAGAACTAAAATCTATGGATTGGCTGAACAGTGTATTAATTTATTCAAACTGCAGGGACTATATTCATTTTTCTCCAAGAGAGCTCTTGGATCTTGGAAACAGGATCCTATTCTTCCCTGGTGTTCTCTTTTCAGTCTGGGAAGAGTTAGAAAGAGAAGAGAGGATGGCAGGGAGTGCTGAAGAAAAAAATCTTCCTTCACACCTCAAATCAATAACCTTAATCCTATATATTTGTCTTAGCTTATGAGCGCACAA
>NW_010577536.1:76619-100666 GCF_000705375.1 Tinamus guttatus | reverse complement strand
TTTTGCCAATTTCCTTCAAAGGGCAGGATTCCTGCACTGATACTCAGTATTATTTGAAGCAAGCTTCTAGAAAATGTTTCATTAAAAATATGCTTTATTTTTGTTATTAATGGTACACTGTATTCCTTCTAATGTTTAAATTTTCTCATGCACTCGCTCTCTAATATTGGCATAAGAGGCATTGCTACTGTTTTGTGAGCAGTTGGATCGCAGCCTGAGGATAGGACTGTAACAATTTTTTCTTCCTTTTCTGATTTGCAGTATTTCTAAGAAGTAGCAAGAGCCATATACCAAAACGAAGATGTTATTCATCCAGTTCCAATTTGAAAGCTAAATAGTAGTCATAAAAGGAGGAACAAAATCAGACAGCATTATAATTTGAATTATTTATCAGTTTTGGAGGTTCTCCTTAAAATGTATCTTTCCCAATGCTATGTTTTTACAGCTTTCATTAAAAGATATGTTCTTGTTAGAGAATTTACTGCAGATATATATATAAAATACACACCTGTATATAGTGAAAAATATTGTTAGCATCTTTGGAAATTACAAAAAAAAAAAAAAAAAGGGAAATGGATCTTACAGGACACTAAATTTTTGAATATAGTCAGTAGTTACTGTGTGTCAGAAACTAATAGCACAAGATGAGCTTTGCAAATTTTAGTAACTGTGGCATATATTCCCTCTTCTGCTAACTAATCTTCATATAAAAATTAATGTCTAGTTTGAGAAATAGAGATAGAGCTATCCTTATGCTTAAAAATATGCCCCAGTGACAGCTTTAATCAAAGCCTTTTGACCACAGAGGAGAAATCTTAGGGGTACTAAGTAAGAGAATATTTCTTTTGCTGCCTTTGTGTTTAAAAGCTGTCTCCCTTCACATATTTTTCTAGGATAATTAGTATTAAAAATGAAGAAATAGAATTACTGGAGAAAATGATATCCAAACTTACCAGATATCCCTTCTTCAATTGTAGACCATAATGAATACTTGAGAAGGAAAATAATGTCCAAGTAAGTATCAGAATGATAATTTTGCTGATATAGCCTCTCATCTGCAATTTCTTAAAACAGTTTTTATAAATTAATAGTTTTGGAATGATTTTCTTTTGCTTGTAGTTTTGTCATCCAAAATGTCTTGTACAAATGATACATAGTTTAATTAAAAACTAAGGAGAAAAAGAAAAGTTATTTAACTGTGAAGCAGTTTATTAAAATAACATGGGAGCATTTTTGTATTTTTCAAAGAAAACCTTTATTTTCATATTCTGTACATTTCAGTATACATTCGATAGCTATATTCATAATGAGAAAATTAAACTTCAAGAAATGGTATATTCGACTAATAAAATGGGTTATATATTATTTTTACAACCATGAAGCAAATTACAGAAGTTTTCCCCAAGCATTGAAATCTCATTCAAAAGATCTCAGCTCTTCCTCCTCATTTGAAAGAGACCATTTTAAGTGCTGTTTATAGCAAAGAGTCTCTTTAGAATTCTTCCTTTATTTTGTGCTAGTGACCGTATTTGCAAGCAACTTATAGTCCAAGACTGCAAAAATACTCATATTTAATTTAGGGCAAGAACTTTATATTTGTTCAATCTATTGAAGTAGCAGCCATGCCAAATAATATGGCAGCAGTATTGCTCAACGTCATTGCAAGCAATGACATATGGTGGAACATAAGGACAAGCAAGCACATAAGAAGCATTTTATCAAAACCAGGGCACTGTCCAGCTTTGAACAAGCCCTTTTTTAGCACAGCTGCACTTAAACAACAGCATATTAACCTGAGTATTTCAGTTAGATTTATTCTTAAATGAACAAATACATTTTTTCTTTAAATGAACAAATTAAACTTTCCCTCTTCAGGGAAGGAAAATAGTTGACAAATTGTGAAATGTGATTGCAAAGCCTGAATAAAGACTTCATTGACCTCAGCTAAGATGGTGACAGAAATAAATTAAATTGTACAGCTGTACATGATCAACTTTTAAAAAGGGGAGAGAGTAAAGGGGAGGTAAAGTACATGGCATTTTTACAGTTTCTTAGTACATCTTCTATTTCATAAATAAACCATAGTGGATTTATGCCATCCTAGAGCAGAGATTAGTCTTCTACTGAGCATCTAACATTGTCCTTGCCATACTTTTCACGGGAAGACAACAGGAAAAATCTCAATATTAGATAATAGGTTTTCCAGTCTGCTCAGAAAGGGAGAAAAGGTTTCGGAATTGCTTCCATTTTCAATTTGAAAATAATAGGAATTACTTTTTTTATTTGAAAGTTTTTATTTACAAATGAAGAAAACATGTATATGCTTAAAGAACTATTGTAGACTGAGAAAATAAATAAGTTTCTAATATGCCTTTTCAGAAAACACCTGAATTTACTTCAATAATATTTTTTATAAAAATTCTGGAATACTCTTTGCAGTTAAAGGAAGGCTGTAATAAAGTATATTATTTAGCTCATGGCAAGCCCCTTAGGCTTTGAACTGAGAGTATTAACTCTTTTTTGTTCTGTTTCTGTCCCAAAGGTGTAGAGTGAAAGATGAAGTTTGAAGGATGAGGTTTGTACAAATCTCCTACCTTACTGGTGTCACTTCTCTGGGAGCAATGCAACTTTTTTACTGACTAAAGATGGTGATTTGAGCTCGTACTGCAGTCTTTTTCTTGGTCCTTATCAAATAAAGATCATATGATTTGAAAAGTGGAGAGTGCCTTCAGAGGGTTCCAGCCCAATAACGAAGTAATATTGCATTAGTATCTAAATCCCCATGGTAACACAAGTCAAACCAAAATGTTATGCACGAGTTGGTAGGTCCTTCGTATGTTTGTGTGCACTTATTCCTTGAGGAATTATGCTATGAATAACAAAAAGGGAAAAGCAAAGTAGCATACATCGGGGTAATAAAAATAATAATTCAGAGATTCATTCATAAATATTAGGGTTTGGGGGCCCCATTAAGATTAAACAGTTTGGTCTTCTGCAGAATGCAGCCTTTCCTTATATTAATCATTACTGAAAATAGGGACAGCTTTTTATTTAACAAAACACTATAGAATCAAGGATTTATTAAAAGGAAGAACTTTGCCTTTGAAAAACAGCATTATCACCTAGTGGGTAAGAGAAGTGAGGTAAAATGATCTACCCCAAATTCTAGCAATTTAATTTTGATATAGAAGATTTTTGAGGCTTGTTTAAACTGCAGGGATTCTTAGCTTTCTTCACAGTATTAATTGTATAATAATATAAATACTTTTTTTTTTTTTTTTAGTATTTCTATTATCTCTTACTTGAAAGAAATATACAATCCAAATAATACGAAGAATTCCTTTCCTAGGTAAGTGTGTATCTGAAAGAAAGTTGCATTAGCCTAAATTAGTCGTAGGTTTGCTATGTACTTAATATGAGTATGAAGACGTAAACTTGGGTAGTTGCTTTTCTTCATCCCCACTGAGTGGGATGTTTATACCGGCAACTGTATGTTGTTGGGGTGCAACCTGGGTGAGACCCGTCGTTGGGCCTGATGCAAAAAATAAGTGGTGGGAGACCAACCCCAGTGGGTTGGATAGCAATGCCCCTTCCAGGGGCAAAGGCAGCAAGAGTTACAACAAGCAATCAAACAACAGCTTCCTTATTGGGGTGCTCAGTATTTTTGTTTTCTAATGCTTTTTCTCATTGTATTTTTTACATAATTTTATTTCTGGCATTGTCCAGTAGAGCACTTGTACAGTATAATTCTTTATCACAGCTTTATCAGAATAGTCTGCATTAATCAGCTTTGATTTGTCCTTAAAATACTGTTTTTTAAAAAAATCTGTGTTTTTACATCTCGAAGGAATCATTACATTGGCTGTAGATTACAAATTAGATTATAGGCTCACTTAGTTTATAATTATATCTTACATTTTCAGGTCTCATGATGGAGTACATGAATTCAAGAAAACAACTACGGAGATAATTTTTTTTTTTTTTTTAACTGATTAGTCTTTCAAAGCCTACCTTCTGAACACATGTGATATTAGCTTCATGGAGGGGGACTCTTTTTTTAATGATAGAACATAGATTAGAAAGGCCTCATTGGTCTTTATAATTCAACTGTTATATTAACTTGCAAAGCTTAAGTAGTGATGAATAATTCTGGCATGTTAGAAGACTATAATGTATTATGGGTAGAGGATACAGATGCATATATGTAGAGGATATCAGTAATTATATAACATTTTTGGATCCAGACTATTTGGAAATGGTCTTCTTTCTATGCCTGACCGTAATTAATTCTGTGTCTACAGGCATTTTTGTCATGACTGCATTTTTGTATGGGTTTCAGATAATTATGATATCACCAGCTTTAGATATTTACAAAATATTTTCAGGTATATCCAGTATCCTCCTGGAGGTTTTGGATGAGTTTTAAATGGCTTTCACAGACTCAGTACAGTCCCTGTAATATGAATTTTGATTATTCTATGAAAAATTGCTGTATGGGGCAGTGGAGTACTGTGATGCTCTGACACTACTATTCTCTTTCCAGATTTTCTTATGATCTTGTTTTGTATACAAAATTAAAAAATGCTGTAGTAATTAATTTTTCCAAAAATAGAAGAAAGTATATTGTTTAATACAGACTATTGCTGTTGGCAAACTTTTCTTCCACAGCATTTAATATGGAGGAACATAATTGCGTGTAAATAGATGCACTAACAATAGCTGATTAAAAAGCATTAATTTTACATCACCAAATAATCATCATTCATTTAACTCCAGTACACCATACAATGGCTAATTCTTCTTCAGCCAGTTCACATTAAAATTACTAAAGGAGATGAATGTAGTTTAGAAGATCTCATTAAGTGTGCAAAGATGTATTTTGCTTTTCTTGTGCATGAAGTTTATTCCTTTAATCAATTAAAATGTAGTAAACACTATGGGTAAGACAATGCTGAAATGCCACAGGCAAACACAAATTATGAAGTACAAAGTGATGCCCCCCATAGTAACAGTAATTCTCTCGGTTTGCATGTAGCTCCTTTATTCACTAGAAGCTACATTTTAATCCCTCATGCCTACACTGGTATTAAATCCTGAGCAGAACAAGTGATATATCTGTAGCTTTAATTTACAGCTGCTGTATTTTAGGCTGTATATAAATTAGATAGTGTTCCTTATTTACTAGGTTGTCAGGTGCAGTTTTTTATGCAATCAGATAAACTTTTTTTTGTTTTATTTTAGGAGTTCATGATAATTTTCTATCAGGCTTGAAATCCTTACAGAGAATTTTAAACAGCACTTTGTCTCTAGCTTGACAATTGCTCCAACAACTCCCTGCTATACTCATAATCATTAATTAACTTCTTGTTCCCACCTTTCATTCTTTCAGAGTACCCAACACTTGCTCCTGACATAGGGAATTAACTGGCCTAATGAGTCTTTCCAAGTGGCTCTCAGCCATCTCCTCTATTAATCACGTAGGGCACCACTCCAGCCCCTGCCATTAGCCATGATGTCCCCCCTTCCCATTCCCTGTATCACTTACGGTGCTGTGTGCTGAACATCTCGCCCAAACATTTCGTTAGGAACCTGCAATTGTTTTTCTGCTGGTCTTTCAGGAGGTAGGCAGAGTATATAGTATTATTCATAGTATATAATTATATATTAATATAATCTCTAGATTTAGAAATTCAAAAAAGAGGTGGAAGTCTGTATTCAAAGCACTATATAAGAGACGTTAAGTATGTTTGTTTGTTTGTTTTTTTCCCAGTGTATCAACTCAATGCTGATTACAGCATTGGGTAAGCATTCTCTTTTCTTATTTATCGTTAAGTGTAATTCATTGTATCTCTTGAGTGACATCTGCCACACTGGTAGAAGAATTTGGACATATCTACTTGGCAAAGAGGAATTACCAGTGTACTGTGCACTTTGGGTAGGATTAGGTAAAATAAACTTTATATAAAATAAAAAATACACTGTAATTTAAAATTAAATGAAGTTGGTGTCAATTTGAAAATACTTCTATGAGCATTCAAACAGCACAGAGATTTCAGTAATTTTTGAAATCTACCAAATGAGCACAGTTTTCTAAAATCCTTGTATATTAGAATATTTTACTTCTAGTAAAAGAATTCTAAAGAATTGGGGAAGGGAAGTAAAGGCAAAGGTTAAAGTCTTAAAATAATTCTACTTATTAAAATAAATAAAAATTCTGGGTGCATAGTTCTCCACTGCTTTATTTTAAAAATATAATCAGAATATTTATTTGATTACTTTAATGTAGTCTGTTCAGCAGCTTATCTTCTAAACAGTTCTCATTGTTTTTCTAGGTAACGTACATGTTGCTCAAAAAAATGGAGTGTTTTAGTTCATCATTGTATCAAAATAAAGCATTTATAGTTTTGTTCAACTACATTGCTATAGCCACACATAAAACAGCAATAGAGTTAGAATAACTTGAGTCTAGGAACGGATTTGTATGAATTCCCTTCTTGTGATTCACCCATATTTCTGCATGTATTTGGATACTGTATTACTACAAAATGCAACATGGTAAACTAATAAAAAAAAAAGACAAAAAGCAGTTTCTTATAATAAAGAAAGCAGTTTTACTATTAACAGTTTTGAAAACATGTAAGTTTATCGAATTGGGAAAAAAATTCAACCCAAGCCTCATTAAGAATTTTTCTTTTGTCTGGATAACATCTGTGATTATCAAAATGAAATTCAACAGTCATTATTGTAGTCCCTGTTGTTAGGAAAAAAAATTACTTTCTGCATCTTAGTATGGCAGTTAAAAAATCCCTGTGGGGAATTTAATTTGGATCTTTTATAGCAGCAGCATAATCTAATATATTCCAAGAAAGTTAAATCATCTGTGACTGTTCCAAAAGTATGCTAGATGAATCCCAGAGTGTCACCTCCAAAAAAGTCAGATGCCATGGGTTGCAAAGCTACAGTAAGAGCCACACATTAATTGATCTGCAAGGATTTAAAGAAAATTGTAGCAGGATTGGTTCCATACGTTACTCATTCACACACATACAT
Organism: Tinamus guttatus; assembly: GCF_000705375.1. Next base: position 93,616 of record NW_010577536.1, on the reverse strand, counting down.
GCAAACAAGCAAAGCATCTTCTTGACTCTTGCCATCTGGACTCCAATTTGCTTTTTGGCCTGGGATTCTCCTTGGATTGTCTTTCCTGTTGCTCACAAGTGGTACTGATCAGGCAGGTGTTTGTGTGGATATGCACTAATGAATACAGTGAATATCTGATCTCTTTCTACAAGAAATCCATAAGTAACATTCCATGTAATTCCTTTTCTGCCTTGTAGATTCTGTTTGCACAATACCCTCTTTTCCTCGCATTTATCCTGTATGATGCAGTTTGTGAACTTCCAGCAACAATTGTATACCTGTTTTGTTCAGCTCAAAGGTTCAGGTCTAGCATCTCCAATATGTCCACTGGAGTTGAAGGATCATCTGAAGCCATTGCTCTAGCTAAAAAGAAGGAAGGAAAGGAAATAAAGCATTTCTAGAAAGACTAGCCTGCTGGCTATACCAGGACAAGGAAAATTAAATGTAGGAAGTCAGCAGTGGATTGTTTCACCTACTCTCCTTGCTGCTGGATCTCCTTTTCAATGTTTAGTGTGTGCAAATGTTTTATAGGAAGGAAATGATACAAGCTTGAAGGTTTCAAACCATTTTTTAAAGGTTATTCAATTTAATTTTGCTTGCTGGCTGCATTTTGAAAATTATTTTTATTCTATATATATATATATGTACAGAATTGTATTAATCTATAGAGAGAAATTTAGGGTGTCTCATTATGTACATAAATTTTTTTTGAAAGCTACACTTAAAATATATTTTTTTCTAACAGTGAACCAGAATATCAGTTTTAGAAAGAAGCTTAGGGAATAAGAGAAATGTGGTTATGTGTAAGAACTTTTCACAGAGCAGAATACAGGGAAAGATTGTGTGTCCCCAAGTCCTCCAAACATAACAATTTGTACCTTGTATTTCTTTAGTAAGAGGGAGCATTTATTGGGAAATAAAAAGTGCTGCAATGCATTTTTCAGAATTCTTTATGGTATGTTACAATTATAGCAATAGAAGCATGAATGTCCAAAGAAGAAATGAGAAATGATCACTTGATATTCCCTTTTGGAATACAGCTCCATTTATCTGGGAATTATCTCACTGTATTTGAGAAGGTTAGTTTAAGGCCTTATTGTCTGCTAAAATACTGAGGTTACAGTAGGTGTTCAGAGTTTTGAAAATTCACTTCACTATAACCTAAATAAATAAACAGAATGGAAAGAGAAAAAAGCAATTTGTAACAAAATGACCTCTTCAATTATTTACCAGCAAAATTTAGCAGAGAAATGTCCCAAAGGCATTACAGCAAATGAACCATAGCTTGAATCAAAAAGGCAAAAGTTATAACTTGGGGCCTATATTTTCTAAGTTTAATTTAATACAAGTACATTGCTGAAGCAGCATATGACTTACAGCATTATTGCTGCTAGAAACATTTGGTGATTTGCAGATAGAAATTGAATGATAGGTTTGACTATATCTCATCTAAAACCATTATTCCCTTACAGTTTCCTGTTGTTTTACTGAACCAAATCAGTTGTCACTTTTTTAAAATCTCAGTCTCTGCAGAGTGTATGTGCAGTTCTCAATTTAGTCCATTCTCCAGCTGTTTCATAAAGCCCTGCGTGGACTTTAGAAGCACTTAACTGCTGTTTCTTTGCAGAGGTTTTCATCATCATGCAGTGAATTAAGGAAATAAAATTTGAAACAATTAGAAGAAATGGAAGTCTACAGAGTGAGTAGTGAGCAGCTTGGGTGCTGCATTTAGCTACTGCTGGATTGGGATAGATTGTGCTACTGTGTTAATCACATCTATAACTTCTGAGTCTTATTGAAAAGTGTCGACCTTTTCCTGTTTGAACTTGATACTTTCATGAATTCCTGAGGTATGATACTCAACCTAACAATGTGGATACAAAAAAGGGCAGTGACATAATTTTTCCATACTTTTAAATAGAAAAGAGTTCATCCTGCTTTGAAATATTCTGTGTCTAAGACACAGCCTAATTCTTAAGGTATTATGATTAAAATCTTTGGGTCTGTTTTTGCTGCCTTGCTGATATACTGCAAAATATCAAGGAATTGTCTAGAAAAAAAAGGAAATGGTAAAATGGCTCTATGAAATTCTTTATTTAAAAATAAAACCAAAGTCATCTCCTGAGAACAATTAAGTTGTCTAAGTATTCACAAAATTTCTACCTTAAAGCTAGGTTCTGCATCATAATAGAATGATGCTACTCCTCCATAGGCTAAATTGTTCATTAGACCCTAGTATTTAAGAAACCCATCTAGTTATGTACTTTATGAACATTATGTACATTAGTTGTCTGGATCTGAAAAGGGCTCCCTGGCTACCTGTATTTGCTGAGCAGCTGATCTGTGCGGGTGTAACAAACCCTGATGTACCTGCCCAGCTCAGCTGCATGAGGTGGAGCGTATCTCTGGGCATGCCACTAATTTAGCACAAATCAGCCAAGGGAGGCATCACACCAATTTTCAGATGCGATAACTGATTTTTGTAAAGTATTAAGAAAAAAAAAAAAAGAAAGGAATTAAGATTATTGTAACCTCCTTCATAATCTGAAGAATAGATGAAAAAAATCTGTCTTTAAAAGGAACTACTTCCTCTATATTTGATAGGTAGAAAATGGGGTGAATTGCTATCTGTTTAAACCAGAAGCCTGAATAAAGTGTGATGCACCCCTGGAGCAGAAAAGGTAATTCTGTGCTCTTTTCAAGCAACTTTTTATTGCTCCCTGCAATAGCGAATAGTTATATTTGAATAGTTAAGTTATTCAAATGTAACAGAATGTAAGTGATGAAGTGAAAAGTAATAATAGTAATGATTTCTATCAATTTATTTCTATCAGAACTAAGTGAAAATAAGTAAGGAAAATGCCTGGTAAAGGAGCTATGTGGGGTTTTTATTTTTTGTTTTGTTTTTATTTATTTTTTTTTCCCTTCATGCCTTTTCTGAAACATTTTTGCATTCTTTGCACACCTAGATGTTCTACTGAAACTAGCAGAATTTCTAGGAGAACAATATACCTGAATCAATTCCATAATTTAATCAAAATGTAGAAATATGTGCATTCAATGAACTAAGATCATCTATGAGCTGTAAATCCATGTGTTGTGGGAAAAATAGTGCTTTATGCAGTCAGAGCAGAAATAGAATGTCTTCATAACAGAAAGAAAATTTGAAATGTAATTGTACTAAATTGAACCTAAATCAGCATTATCAACTAAATGGAAAACTGAAATATGTTATTAGAAGCATTTTACAGTTCATAATTTTGTTCTGGTTATTGAGAATGACAGATGCAATTAAAAATTAAACGGACAGTCCTGCAGACAGGCTCCTGCTCCCCTGTTCCTGTTATAACGTGTAAATGATGAACCAGGCTGCAGCTTGCAGAGAACTGTTATCAAGTGTTCGTCACACAAATTGTTGGCAGGAAGATGACAGAAGTGGGAGCTGTTCTAGTCTTGTAGTTAGTCTTTTACCAGCTGTTATTACATTGAGTCAGCCCTGAAATGGAGCACTACTAATGGTCATCGTGTTGTGGGAATGTGATGTTTACTGCACTTATATACGATAGTGAAATCTTTGTCATTGCCCTCAATGGAATCAAAGATTTCCCCAGACTGGGATGTCAGCATGCAGGCTGTTCACATTTAGGTCTGTGTACATTAATGACAATAATTTTCGCTACTGGGTAGAGTGCAACGTCCACATTAAGTTTAAGTTTTGGTTGAAGATAATATTGGTATAAGCAGATTTCAAGTGTTGGATGCTACTCACAGAAGTTGGCAGAGACATAAACATTAATACATCTATCAGAATCATTAATGTGTTTAACCAGCCTTTGAGGGATGGGCTGGATGTGAATAGCTCCTGGGAAAAACAAAGCAAAAACAAACAAATAAAAACAGATGTGGGTGAACCTCTTTCTAGTTATTTCTTTCCCTTTAAAACGTAATAAGCAGCACACATGAGTTGAATGTTGCCAAGCTGGATCCTTCTGAGTCTGTGTCAACGCTTGTTCCAGATGTGTGAACCCTTTTGAGGTATTTCAGAAGGTGAAAGAATAAAAGGTACTTCTCTCCCCGTGCCAGGTTTTAATCTATTCTTTTGGTTTTAGTTTCAAAGCTTTTGTGGTAGTCTGTATTTGAAGCGTTCCTTCAATCCTTTACAACCTTTATGTCTGCACATTTTTGCAAGCTTCTGTATTAATATTAAAAAGCCCTGAGGCTAACTTCCCCACCTGTGGAGTTTCCAGTGTTACTAATGGCAGTTTACACTTAAAAATCAAGATAAAATTTGATACTTTTTGCAAATAAGTGTAAAACAAAAATTTATGCAAAGCTCTTAAAGCTTTTTTTTTTTTTTTTTTTCTTAGATAGTTTACAACCTTGATAGGATCACAGAAGTAAGTGTGGGAAGCTGTCACTTGCAATCTTAGGGTACTTGGAATGGAAAAGACTTTAATATCCCCTTCATCTAATTATTAATTCCATGTAAAAGTCACAACCTGCTTTCCTTAATCCAGTCAATGTTTGTCATTTACATACCTAGAACATTGTGGAGAGGTGGCAAAACAAGTTTGTTAACCATACCTAGTGTATTATAAGAAATCAGTAGTGTTCCCTGACATATTAATTTACTCAGTGTCGTATATTCAGGCCTCAGGAGTGGGTCAGCATTGCCATGCATTTCCTATCTGTTCAACAATTAAGATTTCTTTGCTTATGCTCTAGCACTACCTGGCAAATTACCTGTAGAGAAAGTATAATTTGCCCCCAAATAGCCATAAAAGCATGCTGAACATCTGGTCAACTTTCCAACATTTTCCATCATAAAATTATTCTAAAATATTCTGAAAATCCCTTAGGTTACTTTTTAATCTTACATTCTTTCAGGGAGGCTCATTACCATCAATGTATTTTTTTCATACTGTTTTCTACTAACAATTTTATGATGGCAAATGCTCTGCAACCTTTGCAGGACAAACCCTACTAGACTAAAATAGATGGCTCATGTTCTTGAGAGAATTCAAAGGGAAGAGCCCCAGATGCTAAAGGAAAATGTAAATAGATTTGAAAGGCTATTCTAATACCACATCGGGTTCCTGATGATGTCTGCATGCTTTCTGCTCTTATCAAAACCGACTGAACATTGCACAGTTTTAGTTTAGTTTCAAAGAAACTCTATCACAAACAAGAAGTCTAAAGGACTTTATGAATGTTTTTTTTAAGCCTTTGTAAATAAAAGACCACTTCGTGCTGGAAAAATTAATGAGCTATAAAAAGTTAGTTGAAATTTTTCATGTAGTAAATCACTTACGCTTTTTCTCATTTTGTTTATAAGCTTTTTTGCATACATACTTTTTTCACCGTGCAGTTGTTTTTCTGGTAATCTCTTTTGTGTGTAATGAAAAGATCTCAGAATAAAACACTGATTTAATACTGACCAAACACCAGATTAACTGTACCCGCATCCCTTCTGAGAGGCGTTTGGAGATTCTCAAGAATAAAATTATTCTTAACAGATTAAGACTATTATTATGACTCCTGTAAGTATTCTCTTCTCTGACCTTAATACTTCTAGTCTTTCTGTATTTCATTCTGCATAAAACTTGTTTTCTTTCTGCATAAAATGTGTGTTTAGACCTCAAATTGCACTGGTGTATTCTGAATTCTCTCAAATTAGACTCTATTTTTCTTCAAATGCAGTGCTCAAAGTTGGATCCAATATGCTAAATTGTTTTTTTGATGTTAAGTGGATAAAATATAATTCATATAACCGTAGGCTATACATCTCAAAATTTTTCATGACTTCATTATCTCAAGTTGTGATCATTCATAGTGCCCAGAGTGTAGTATAAAATTAATTTGATCTCTTTTTTTTTTCCCTCCTTTTTTTTTTTTTTTTCTCCAACAGGCGCTCCCTGGCCAATACCTGCCATTCTGTGTTTAAGTTCATTAATCCTTGGCAAGTACAGAATCTTGCTTTTGCCTTTATAAAATGTAGTAACATTTTTTTGAACTGTTTCTCCAAAATTTTAATCCTATCATCTAGAAAATTTAAAGCCTTTCCTAGCCTGTTGATTTGTTGTTTTCTGAAATTTAACAAAGACGCTCCTTCAGTTTCTTGAAGAAAATATTGAATATATTTGGATCCAGAAGGAACTTTCCCTAATTGTAGATTCACTGGGATTCAACAGAGATACATCTTTGTAACTTATACTAAAGTGTATAATCTGAAGATAAATGTCATGGCTCAGGCTGTGTTCTAAATGTTCATGTTATGATGATGGTAACAAGAGCTATAGTACACATGCGTGCCCACACACACTCGTTTCCTTTCTTTCCCTGTTCGTGTGGGACCCTGCTAGTGATAAATGTAGTCTTGAGAGAAAGATGCGAGTATTTCAACAGTAGCTAATTGAATTAAGCTAGAACTCAGCCCAGGAAGATGTCTTCAAATTTGATGATTAAGACGTATACAATTTAATATCTCTCAGTGACTAGCAACCTGACATCATCAAAAAATGCATGTTTCTATTCTAAAAATAAATAAGACTTTATCCTCAGTCCTTATTCTTTGGTTACTAATTAATTTCATTTTTGGGAAACAATTCAATGATTTGAAATGTATACATACACATACCAAAAATCTATTGAGATTACTATATTTGAGCTACAGGAGTGCCATATATCTTTAACACCTGTATCTATAAATTTATCCTCTTGAATTTATTACCAGACTTCAAATATGAACTGCAAAAATAGTTACTTAGGAAGTTTGAGTCTTCGAAATACTGATCTTCTCCAACTCCTATTTGCTCCAGAATGTTTGTGGATTTAATGCTTAATGTTTAATTAAACATTAAGTCCTTTATGATTAATTAAACTTTAATTAAGCCTTTTAATGTTTATCAGTTACAAAAAAGGATGAGGACTGAGACATTTATTTGCATCACCAAACAGGAATCTGCTACCGAGCTGAATAGAATTAGTGTTAATTACTATGGAAAAGTCATTTCAGGACTAGGTTGCGTGTAGGAATTGTTTTGTACTCAGAAGGAAAAGAGGGTACAACTCAACTTTTTGTAGAGTCGGGTCTGAAGACCAGCCCCCATGTGTGGGCAAGGCTAGGACTATAGTCTCCATGCACTGAAGAGATTCCAGATCACTCCAGAGATTAGGCTGCTTGTCTAGAGGAGCAGGGTACACCTGCCCTGACAAGATCCCCTAAAACTCTTTTTCATGTAGACTTCTGTGATAGCTCCCAAGAAAGGGTAGCTATAGTAGTACAAGACTCGCTGTGCTTGAACTTGCATATTTGTAGTTTGCTAATCACTGGTAAACATGCCTTGTTAAGGTGAAGAGGATTCCCAAGTTAGTACCTTTGCAGAAACGGTGCAGAACAGACACCAAATCCATTCTCAATCTCTTTTGTCTTATTGTCATATTTTTTGCTCAGGCCAGTGGAAAAAAATGCCCTCTGATGTCAATAGGGATTGTATGAAGTAATACTGACCATTAACTTTGTTTTCTTTTCAATGAAGAATCATTTAGGGCATCTACTTCCCTTTCCAACTCCCTTAATCTTCCATTGCCCTTTTAGAAAGTTTGTAAGACAGGAATTCATGTTGTAAAATAGACAATGAATTATGATTAATTTAGGGCATTGTATTCATGTACTCTTCCTGGAAGATCTGGGAGTAAAACCAAAGGAAGTAGTCAATGCTTCAGTTTGCTCTGAAGAACTGAGTTGATAAGATGTGTGTAAGGAGAGAGAATTGAAGAAGAAAAAAAAAAATCTTAGTTTATTTACACAGGAATGCTAAATTAATATCTATTTCCTGTCTGGGTTGCAATAAATAAAAACTAAAGATTGCTGCCAGTTATCTGAATGCTCAGTTTAAAGAAAAGAGAATTCTATAATTTTCCAGTTGTTTGTTACAGAGGTAGCTGCCACATCTAATTGTGCTTTTGTAGTTCTTTAATTTGCATGAAAGAAGATAACATAATTGAAAAACTCGGGAGTAAAGCAAGTTCAGATTACTAGCAGAGGCAAGTTAATTTGTTATTCATTAAATGCTAATAACCTGGCACCCATGTTTTATTTGTTTCACTCTGCTGGAAATTCGAAAGGTCTTGTAACACAGTTGAATTTATGATAAACAGAGATGTTAAATTAAACTTATGTTTTCTCTAATGCTAAAATAAGTCAGTTTGGATAAGTAGGTAACAAAATTTAAATTTGTGGTGAAGCATCCCCAAAATGCAAGCCTAAAATAATATTGGAATTAATCTCATGTTCAGATTCTCTTGAAAAATATTGCTGAATTTCTGGACCCTTTGGAGCTCAGCTATGGAGCCGCTATAGAGCTACATAGACCAGGTTAAGTGTTGGTGCAGTAAAGTTATTATGGTGATTCTGGTTTAGAATCCAGGGGCAGATCTTTTTGTAGTTATGTTTCCAATAAGAATATATGTGAGTATATGAAGTGGTCTTTTATCAATTTACATATTTCTGATAGTACTGCATAAATGGCTAAAATAAAATCTATCCCTTGTACATAGAATTGCCAGAGACATGCAGAAATAGTTGTTTCCAAGCAACTATTTGTGTTCATGCAAATTGCATATCATTTTGGCCTTAAGATCTTTATTACTTTTTAAAATAAGATTAATGCTATTTAGCATTAATAGTTGAGTTGCATGAAATCTATGACTTAGTTAAAGTGTTTTGGGAGGGTTTTTGTTTGTTTGTTTTAATTCTGGGAAGTACTTGACATTCCCATCTTCCAAAAAGAAGATTTGCTTAATCATCTTTCACTTTATCTTTGAAGTAGGTACAAACTAAGAAAGCAGACAGAGCAAAAGCCTAATTGCACGCAGTGCTTAAGGCATTTCTCAAATGTAGAAATACTTAAATAAATACAGATAGTATATGTTCAAGTAATATCACAATCTGGAAATTTGGGAAAATTAGGAAATATGCATGTTTGATAAATGTAGAAAATATAAAATTATTACCAAAGTAAGATATCTAAAGAAAGTATAAGTGCTGTTAATTGCACTGTGCTGTTAATAATTACTGTTATTTATTAAGATTATGCAAACCAAAATTGCCCATTATTTTGTTTGTAAATTCTTCTCTTGATTTAGCCTTCTAGTATAGAAGCTTTCAGTTATCTGTTTATGTGAAAGTTTAATTACCTTTTGGACTTCAGGTTTGCAGTGATGAGACTTGATTATCAGCAATTGTCATTCCAATAATATTATCAGCATAGAGAAAGAAAAACAAACAAGCGTTTTACATACTATCTGGCTAAACTATGCGCGCCTGTCTCATTAAAAAGAAATTCTGACAATTCTGATTATTAGTGGTCCTGGCAAATCTGATTGCCCTGAAAAACTCATGGTTATGTGCTTAGTATTAAAGCTATTAATTATTAACACGTTATTTTCTCTTGCATTTTTTCTCCTATTTTCCAGTCTTCTCCTTGACTTATGAAGTCTCTTTTTTTTCTAAAACATTTTGTACAGTATTGTTTGCTTTGGTCTATGTTGCTTAGGATATTTTGTTCAAGCTGTTACAATTCTTTACAGTCTTCATAATTGCTGTCTAAAACCTATTTTGATAACATACATTTTGGACTATTATCTAATTTTCAGTTGATTGTGCAGCTCTCTGTTTTCTTACAGAGACTCTCTGCTTGCCATAAATCAACATGGTGGCAAAATAAGAAACTTCTTAAAGGTGGTTTATTCTCTCCTTGACAGTCTGATCAGATTCTCTGAAATATCTGCATATAAAAAAAAAAAAAAAGAAAAAGAAAGACTGCCAGGAAGACGCACAGCTTAAAAAGAATAGCAGGATGTCAAAAGTGATAGCAGATTCCTGAAGTAAACTATGTTGGTCACTCATGACCATGAGTTGAGGGTAAGTGCAAACATGTAGGGGAAAAAACACCTTAAATGCAACATCAGCACCATTGTGCTTCTGTGGTCCCCACATGTGACAGTGGGTTTCAATGGGGCTGTTAAATATTGCAGAGTGCTGAAAAAACAGTGATTTTTTTTTCTATTTGATTATAATAATTCTGGACTTACTGAGAGATCAGAAAAAAATGACAAATGATTTTAAAGAACTTCAGAGTTTCTATCTGGTCAGAAAAAAAAATATTTTTTACCATGCAAATCACATCATATGATACCTTTCATTTACAAACTGAAAGCTCAGAATAGTCTTGTTAGTTTTACATAGCTAGTCTGATCATATGAGCAGCATTATGTTAAATTAATCTGTGCCCACATAGGACCTAAAGGAGCTGGTATCTGAATTAATTCTATGCAAGATAATTTGTAAATAGGAAGGGAATTTAAACTTCTATACCAAAAGGAAGTAATAACACACTTCTCTAGAGTACAGCTGTCATCCTCAGTAAAGATAAATTATATGTAGCTTCATGTCAACCTTTGTATCCAATAATTTCAAATTCTTAACAATTTATTACATTTCTGGCCTCAAATCTGTCATCATACCTGCATAGGACAGCCACTAAAATCATGGAGAAAATCACATTTTTTTCTGTGCCCATTTTCCCCATATGTGACTAAGCAGCAAGATGCCTTTGCTGATGCTGTGTCATGTGATGGTTAAGAACAAATTCCACTAGCAAAGCAGGGAATATACCCTTCTTAGGAAAACATATCTGCTGGTTTGCTTGTACTCATCCCTTGTGACTGGGAGAGTTCCCAAATCCGTTGGCATTGTTGGACCATGAAAAATAGCTCATCCCCGTGTACTTTGCAGCATTTGTAGAGGACTAAGAGATTCTTGTCACCATGCCCCTCTTTCTTCTGCTCCTTATGAAGGGCTCCATTTGCTTATTTTCTCTCAAGCAGAAATTCCTGTAGTTTGTTCTCACATATGTCAAACTCTCAAAGGAGACCATACTTTCTATTGCTGAGATAAGGATGCCATGAAGAATAGCTATTTTTTCCCTGTTTTGTAGTGACTAAGGTTGTGGCCTCCTGACCTTGTGCTATCTAATATAAAAATAAAGCTCTGCATTTGAACATTAGGCGAATGAGCAGCTTCCATTCCATGTGCAAAGGATCAAACGCAGAGATCCCCTCCTGAATTGCTTCATTACTGCTCGGAGCAAGTTACGGTGGAGTGGCAGGCTTGAGGGGTTGTAATCGCTTGCATCATGACCCCAGTATTCCTTAAATTTAGTTGCTACCTTTCATACAGTTCTCTAGCAGGTTTTAGGTCTGCAGTGGCTGTTTCTGTAATGACCTTGCTTGCTCTTTGGGCTGCCTGCACAGCTGCCTGCTGTGCCGTTTGCAGAAAACCCTGCAGCTCTCGTGACAGGTTTCGAGGACAGATGCCTGATGCACTCGTTTGCCTTTCCACCCTTTCTCTTTCATTCTCCTGTTTCAAAAAGGTTGGGAGGAATACTGGATTTTGGCAAACTTCAGCTCTGCTAATGCATTCTTACAAAATACAAGTTTATTCTATAAAGAAGGTGTCTAGAATATTGTCTCCTTATAGATAATGAGATTTTATATGCTATTGTAAAACAAAAAAAAAAAGAGATTTTCTTACCTTACTGGAACTTAGTAATGTATAAAATCCTCAGATATATTTTTTCTATACATACATCTGCTTAGATACTTATGAAACAAGAGTTTAACATCAGAATTGATTAGCAGAGATGTGTTACTACTAACAGTAGCATTGTGTTTTTCAGGCACTCATGTAGAATCATGATGAGTGTTTAAGCAAAACCAGCATTTCACTAACAGAGATGTGTCTGTTAGTACAAGGGGTTAGGTAATGAAAGAAGACACCAAAAGTCTTGCAACTTCCCCAAATGACAAGCAGATATACCAAAAAAAAAGTCTGTGTTATGAACCTGGTACAGATTCTCCTGCTTCCTGCAGTATCAATAAAGCATGGTCTAAACTGGGTGGCGTGTCTGTGAGGCAAAACTTATTTTAGTTTCGCTCCTGGAAAGCAAATTTTGAATTTCTTCTTTACATAGGCTTGTGGTAAAATGGCCTGAGGAGATGGTTTAGGGATTTGACCATGTTTCAAGGCAGGTATCCACATGTGTGCACACATTCGTTGATGTGGCATAGATAGGAAGAGATGTGCATGCATATATGAGTGTATATATAGATATATAAGATGCATTGTATGATTAGTTTGGAGTTTGAAACTAACAAAATGAAGAAATGTATTTTATTAGTTTCCTCAAGAAAAAAAAATCAAGAAATGGAAAATTCAGTCTCAAAACATTCAGCCCAAAACTTTAAAACAGATGTAAAAGCACTCCAGATTATAAAATTGTAATAATCCTTACTTCAGTCAGCGTTGATTTTTTTTTAAGGAAATCCCCTGCAAGTACCCTTTTGAAAAAATGTTCAAGATAAGCAAAGCTCAAAGCAAAGGACAAGTCATTCAATTTTTACATTTTTCTATTTCCAGGGAAAAAATCTATTTTCTGTGTATTTTGCCTAATCCTTCTGTGGAATGCTCATGCTCAAACACCGAAGATTCCTGTGACAGTTTTCCCACATAGAGACTTCACCACCCAACGTACCTGGAGCTGTTTAGCATTGGAGCCATTCCCATTTTTCAGAAAATTCTCCTGCAGTATTTTTTTTTTCAATAGCCACGTAATAGGGCTTGAAGAAACATGACACAAGGAAATAGAGTACAACTGGAAACAAATCAAATCTCCAGGGTCGTTTTAAGGAGGTAGAGCGGAGAAGTTGCGACTGCTGGGAGAGGCTTCAGTAAGCTGTTTGCTTTACAAGGGAGAGTTTTGCAACTGGCAAAATGCTTTATAATTGCAAAAATGCTTGTAACAGGCTTCTGGGGTAGAGAATTCGTTTTTTTAGGTTTGTAAATGCTAGAGGCCTCCTTCCTAGGGAGAGAGAGGAGCTCGGTCAGGTCCTAGGTCTGATACGTGCCTGTGGTGCATCTACGGCGTGGGGCGGCTTTTCCTGGGTGACTCTCCCAGGGGCTGCAGCAGCCTCTGTTTCCAGCAGCTCTCCAACATCCAAGCTGTTCTAGTTCTCCAGCTGCCAAGCTGTTCTAGCGAGTTGAAAGAGGAATGGATCCTAATGTCAAGCAATTTCTCCCTCCCTCGGGATGGCTGGGAGGGCAGGCAGACTTAGCAAGGGCCACGAGAACCGGGGAGACGAGTGACACTTCCATATGTTCCCAGCAGCGAGGTTGCTCAGCCGTTTTCTGACAGAGGCAGGTGAGATGGAAATGAGAAGCGAATTACCCAGAGAAATAGAAGAATGAGCTCTGCGAACCGCGCCGGCTGCGCTAATGCCCTGGCAGGGAGAGGGCCGTGCACACGAGTGCTGCGCTGCGGGCACGGAGCGGCCCAGGGCCCTGTCCCTCTGGGACAAAGAAAATCAACCAAAAGCTTCATTTGTGCCTGCCAAGAGCACTGCTTCATTTGGCATGAAGATTTCACTGCTGCATTCTTGACACTACGAAAATGTACAGATTTTTTTTCTGGATCAGATATTCTGTGGTTTATATGCAAAAGTTGCATTAAAATTATATATATATGTATATACACACACACATGTATATGTATAAGTTGCCAAGAGCTAATCTTTCAGTCATATTTCATTTAGCCCCTTGCTTTTAAGTGGGCTCTGGGGCCCACTTGAAGAAATCTTCAGGGCTCATGCAGCATTCTGCATTTTCATCCAGATGCAGCTGTCTGCATTTTTAATGCATTCATTGTGTGAGTTGTTAAACTAACATTCTATATCTGTAGTGCCACAGTTTCATAATAATTTTTAAAGTAAAAAACAAAACAAAACAAAACAAAACATTCCTTTCTACTAAGTTTCAGTTACTGAAAAGTAAAATGTGAGGTTGCTGTTACAGTTTTGGCTGCTACGGGAAATGCTTTTGCAGTGTCTTTTAATAGAATGGAAAGTGCCTGTTAGATGAAGGTTTCCATAGTTCTCAAACAACCTTGGTGACATTATGCAGTTTATTGTAAAAGAATATTTTAATACAGATTTTTAATTGCTTCTGATTAAGCTTTTAAATAAATTTTAAAACTACGTGACTGAGGGAAAGCATTATTGAAACTCACACAGCTTTCCCAGACAAAAGTGGGAAAAGATATTTGAAACTGAAGGTTGCAGCCTTCAAACTTGTGTGCAATTAGTATAAAGTCTTTGTCTTTGCTTTCTTCCCTGGCCAATCACTTTTTCTCTTCCTCCAGAGTTATATTTAAAAAAAATGCTGTCTGAGTTTAAAGGCAATATTATCTCAAGTACATCAATGGAAAAATAAAAATTTTAAATGTAGTGTCATATTCTATTTTTATATACACCTCTGATATAATAATATTAAAAAAAAAAAAAAAAAAAAAAGTCCGAGGAAGGGAGAAAGCAAAAATACACTGGAAAATCTGTGAGCCAGACTTCTTTGCATCGAGGTGACAGGAAAAGAGAAAAGCTATTTAGAAAGCTTGAGCTTCTTCAATGTCATGGGTAGCCTAGATTGCACTCACTTTATAGTTTGCAATTAATTTTCTTGGGAAGAGGTCTGAATAGCCAACTAAAGTGGCTAGCAGGGTGTTTATCATTACTTTTGTAAGCAAGCTATCTATATGCTATATACATGCAATGTATTCTGAGTTAATCAAATCGTAGTATTGGAAGAAAAAATCCTTACATTTTATAATGTTTGTTTAGCATGGAGATTTTATATCATTCCTAAAGATGGTTATGTTTGTACCATCTGCAAGACCAATTGTGGCTAGAAAATGAAGCCAAAAATGCTTTTAGTTACAGTTAGATATGTGTGGAATAGCTATTTTTCCTGGAGCCAGATCAGAGCTGAGATATATATTGCCTTAAAAACAAAGCTAATCAGTGCAGACACAGAAACATAGTTAAGGAAGGGGAGACTCTTTCTCTGGTTTTGTTGGGTTGACTACATATTGAGATGGGATTTCGGGATTCTATTTGAAAAGTGTTTGTTGTTGTTGTTGTTTTTTGAGATTTGATTCTTCAAATTACTACTTTTCACTGCTGGCTTCAAAAACAACATCCATGTGCTCTTCAGCCTCCATGTGTTCTGTTCAGCCAAAGCTCTTGGATTGTCCCTACCCGGTGTGTGCTTGGACACTTTCCTTCCCCCATGCAACCTCCTTGCCCCACTGCTCCCACTCCTTGCCCTTCACCTGTGGCTTTCATTTCAGCATAAAGCAGTTTCCCCAGAGGTAGAACAGTCAGTTTTGGGGAGCATTTCCAGAGGAGGGGACGAAAGGAAAACCTGTGCCCATGGTTTCTTTGTTACATGATAATTTGAAAGACTTCAGGATTTTTAAGATTAAAAAAAAAACTCTCAAGCTGATTAGTGTGTCAAAACTTCAGGCTTTAAAGCTAGACATAAATGTTGACATATTATAGCTGAAGCATAAACTACTCTTGTCCTTTTTTCTTTCTTTTTGGCTAGTGTATGAATTTAAAAAATATAAATATAACTTCATAGAGGAGCAAATCGGTGGTTTTTTTTAAATTAGTTTTAACACAGAGAAGTTCCCAAATGTGTCTCTACTGTTACAGCTATATACCAGTTTAATAAGAAGCCATAATAAACATGTAAAATTAGATTTATTGTATCAAGAGGCAAAGTAACTTCATTACTCAGAAAGCTCCCACAAACTGAAGCTTGCCTAATGTATACACCAGTAGTTTAATTTGTAAACCTGATTATTGCTCTTAACAGAGTTCATTAGTACCGCAGAGCCCTATAAGATGTTTGAATGATACTTGTTATAATTAATATTTAGTCTTTAATGCTGTTTAGAGTGTCCCAAACTTTCAAAATGGTTCTTGTAATTGCTTTTTTAAAAATTTGCCAGCTGTGCAAACTTTATAGCTACAAGGACACTAGAGGGGTTTCACAGATGCAGCATAACATTGCAATGATTAATTAACCCTTCTTGTTCTCCTATGACAGAAGGTTTGCATATGCTTTTGGAATCACACTGCATCATCTCGTTCAAAGGTAATTATTATCCACTATCCATATTTATGTCACTTAGTGAATCTATGGGCATGGTGGGTTGTCTCTAGAGAATGACACTGGTAAATCCTGATTCTTCACTAAATTTTAGAGAGTATAAAAACATCTATAGAAAGCACAACCAAAAGATAAAGTAATAGGGGGAAAGAAGTGGCAGAGCATGTGTCTTCTCACCCAGATTAACGGTTCTGTATGATCTCCATGGATAGTATTAGTGCACTGGGGCTGTAGAAGTTGCATACATTTAAATGGATATTCAAAAAGTCTGATCTCGGATTTCACAGTCAAGTTGTGAATTTGGGCATCAACATATGACCCTGAGGTTGCTCTCACAATTCAGATGTTGTGGGTGTTTCATATGCAGCATCCAAATCTCTCGAGATGGAGGCAACCTCCTGTGCGTTCTGAAAGCAGCAGACCAAATAGGTCTTTCAGCATGGCTTGAAATAACCAGAGCTAGATCAGATGTTCTGCCAAGAGATACAAGTCTAAATACTTTTTATTTTCCTCTTTTACAGTTGTTTATCCCAAACTAGGTCAAACTTAATGGCTTTATTTGGCACCTGCCAGATACATTACTTTCAGGCTCAGAATCTCAGAACTCTTTTTGCTTGCTGTTTTTTTTTCCCTTTGCTTGGATAGAGGCATCTTGTGGGGTTAATGGAGCAGGCAATGCCAATTCTGTTTAGTAGAGGCAGGAAGCAGAACTTGGAGATCAGCTCTTAATCAGACTGTTTTGTAAGGGTTCTTAAGAGCGTGCAATATGTAAGCTATAAATATACATAATAGTATACGATCTTTATTATCTGAATAATATAAATACAAGTATATAGTATAAATATATATTGTCCTTTATTCCAGTAGAGAAATTCTAATAACATAAAATTCTATAAAAAGCAATGCA